>JAXCGZ010015098.1:202500-367500 GCA_037179515.1 Halocaridina rubra
ACACACACACACACACACACACACACATCCGCACATGGTTCAGTTTTAGGGCCACTTTTGTTCCTTGTATATGTAAATGACCTACCAGAGTCTGTAAATTCATTCATGAATATGTTTACAGATGATAAGAAAGATTGTGAAGAAAGTAAGAAACGAGAACAATGGTAGAGAACTTCACGAATATCTAAATAGTCCGCATGAGTGGTCAGAAAGTTGGCTA
The DNA here is from genome assembly GCA_037179515.1 of Halocaridina rubra. Classification (NCBI taxonomy): domain Eukaryota; kingdom Metazoa; phylum Arthropoda; class Malacostraca; order Decapoda; family Atyidae; genus Halocaridina; species Halocaridina rubra. The sequence goes on from JAXCGZ010015098.1 coordinate 202,721, forward strand.
ATGAAATTTAGTACTTCAAAATGTAAGGTAATGAGAATTGGTACAAGTGCAAGAAGGCCCAGGCTTCACTACTCGGTGGCTGGAGTACAACTGCAAGAGGCAGAAAATGAGAGAGATGTAGGAGTAAACATACTGGCAGATTTGTTTTCCAGAAATGCATACAAATGGCATAGTAAGGGTAGCATATGTTTTCTTAGCAAATGTAAGGGTAGCCTTCGGGCACATGGACAAGGAAATGTTCAGAAATATTTATATAATCTATGTGAGGCCAAAACTTGAATATGCAGCCCCCTTTTGGAATCCGTATTTGAAAAAGCACGTAGTTAAGCTTGAAAAAGTTCCATGACATGCCACGAAACTGATTCCATAAATAAGCAATTTCAGTTTTGATGAGAGGCTGAGTAAATTAGACTTACCATCACTCGAAGCTAGAAGATTGAGGGGGGATATGGTGGCAGTCTTTAAATATCTTCATGCTTACGATAGAGTGGATATGGCTGGCCCTAGAACTAGAGGTCATAGTTTGAATCTTCGTAAGCAAACTACTTTGCAGGATGTAAGGAAGTACTTTTTTAGTGTAAGAGTAGTTGGAATTCGCTGAGCGAGGAGGTAGTGAATGCTAACTCTATCCATAGTTTTAAGGACAAGTATGATAAGTATAAGTAAGTACAAAGTGGAACCGATCAGGAGACGGGAAGTTACGAGCTTTGGGCTCTTACTCGTGAGCACAATTAGGTAATCACACACACACACACACACACACACACACACACACACACACACACACACACACACACTATATATATATATATACATACATACATACATACATACATACATACATACATACATATATACATACTATATATATATATATATATATATATATATATATATATATATATATATATATATATATATATATATATATATTATAATAAACAAGTTATCTAATTAATCACTTTATATCCTGAATTAGAAACTAGTTAGTCTTAGTTTACAAATGCTGTTTAGCATAGGAAATAATAATAATAATAATAATAATAATAATAATAATAATAATAATAATAATACCTGGTATTAATGAGTGAATGTCCTCATTAAGAAATAAAAATATTAATTATTTAATAAATTAATGAAATTAAATAAACATTAATTTAGAAATAAATATCTTAGCATTTTTTCCTCAAGTCTTTCCCAAAGGACACAAATTTAAACCCAACTCGTTCTGAAGACGTACATTTTTTTCAATTAACTATATATATATATATATATATATATATATATATATATATATATATATATATATATATATATATATATATATATATATATATTAGGTAAAATTGCATTATAGGACCACCTCTATTTTCCAATTGAAATAATTTTTTTTTGGTCATTTTTTTATGTTTTGAACTAACCTAACCTAACCTAAATTAACCTAACCCCATTATTTCATTAACTCAGTGCGCGATTTGAAAATGAGTAACGGGCGGCTACAGCAACTCTTCACTTACCAGAAAGCGAGTGATTTTTAACTAACGGTTAATTTGTCCCAGTGACTTTTAACTAACAGTTAATTTTTCAGAGTGAAGGACTAATTTCCGGAGCAAATGAAGGTCAGATTCGCTTAAAACACATAAAAAAAAAAACTAGCAGAAAACCTTTATTTCAACTGGAAAACAGAGGTGGTCCTATAATGCAATAATACCTATATATATATATATATATATATATATATATATATATATATATATATATATATATATATATATATATATATATATATATATATATATATATATATATATATATATATATATATATATAATCCTAACAATAGCCCTAATATCAATATGTCATAAATTTGCTTGAACGAAGTCATACTCTTTTACATAAAAAATATACTTACATGCAACTACATTCGTATAATCTTCATATGAACTTGAAACCCTGCAAAAGTAACCAAGTTTGTCTACCGATAGCATAATATGCTACAGAAAACGTTTCCCAGTCGTCAATGAAGATCACCTCGGATATATCATTACGTAATAACAGTATATGAGGGTATTTTCATTTCTGTATGTTCCATTTAAATAACGGACAATTCACTATCAACGCTTACCACCGAAAATGTTTGCTTATAATTACAATAAACAGTAGGCACACACCTTGTCTGTTCGTTTTGATGAAACAGACCACAGTCGAGTCAACAACCCAGTAACTCAAGTCATTCTGCCGCTTTCTCAACACGCGCTTGGAGGTTTCGCGGCGCATGCTCCGATATCTCGTGGATGGAGGGGGGGGGACACCTCTCCAAGACCCAGCCCCGAGATTATTCTCCTCCCATCTATACGACATCATGTTGATCAATAACTATTATTAGACTTTCCCATTGTAATATATATATATATATATATATATATATATATATATATATATATATATATATATATATATATATATATATATATATATATATATATATATATATACACTTGACATAAATCTTCATATTACTAGTATGGGGGTGGCTGAGTCAAAGCAGATTACCTTGCAAAAAGAAAAAACAGAGGAGGAGATTCCTAATCACCTCGCTACCCCCTCATTTAATCGACTTTTACATGACCGAAGTTTACAGGTTACCAATTGCATTCTAACGCCATGTGTTTCAAGATAATAAAATACATATTTGGCGGAACTCACTACGGCTGTAGGGCCATTTATCCATTATCCATCCATTAGTGAACTTTGCAAGGAAGGAAAGTATGAGACCTAAAGATAAGGTCAGTGTTTACTAAATAAATAGATAAATAAAGAAATAAATAAATTAATTAATTCATTAATTAATTAATTAATTAATAAAGGGATCCTATGGTTAAGCTTTACAGAAAATTATAGATAATTAATATTTATTATAATATCAGCAGGAAACAAATGAATACATCTTGAAAAGCAATTAAAATTCTCTTTTAAGGTATACACATCCACTCACGCACACACAACCAAAATACACACACGCAATAATCTACTATCTTTCCAAAGTGTAAAATTACCACAGTTAGGTAATTACACACATTGGGAAGATTGTATAGATGGTTGCATATCTTCCACCAAAATAGGAGTTATTCATGTCAGAGAGTAATGTTTCAATAATGACTGTAAGAGAGCTAAGGAGTGGAGAGACAAATGCTGGAAAACGTATTAGTGGAGAAAAAGCATAAATGCCTGTCAGACTTATAAAAGAGCAAGAAATTATTACCAAGCAAAAGAATAGAGGCTGAGAGAGACTATGAAAGGATATCACCAGGAAGGCAAAAAAAATCACAAACTTTTCCACAGTTTTATCAGAGGAAAGTAGAAGGCCTAAGAACAGGCTTTAAAGCTAAAGAGAGTGGACTGAAACATCACTGAGACTGATGAAGAGATCTGCGAAGACCTGAATAAGAAGTTTCAGTCAGCATTTACGGCAGAAAATACCCCACCCCCCAAATTGAAGAGATGGGAGCTCATGGGCCCCACAGAGATATACTTAGTGCTGATGGAATTACATGCCCATAAAGCTACAGGTCCTGTTGATATATCCCTTTATGTATTTAAGGGATGTGCTCAATCAATATCAGCCGCACTATTTATTATATATGAGAAGTCGCTGGAATCATGGGAGATTCCAAGATGCTGGAAACAAGCGAACGTGGTACCTATCTTCAAAAAGAAAAGGAGGGATACAGCTCTAAACTATAGACCTGTTTCCTTAACCAGCATTGCTTGCAAAGTTATGGAGAAACTACTAAGAAAACACATCTCTCTTCTCTTGGAATCTTTTAACTTTTTGTTAGTGAGACAACATGGCTTCAGAGAAGGTAGATCAACGGTAAAAAAACTTATTAAAATTTTATGATGAGGTAATCTTACAGGAAAGAGAGGGCTAGGCAGATTGCATATTCCCAGACTTCCAGAAGGCCTTTGATACGGTCCCACACGGGAGTCTTATTAAGAAGCTGCAAGCAATGATGAGAATAGGTGGAAATGTCTTGGAATGGATAAAACTTACTTAGAAAGAAGGGAACAGAAGGTTTGAGTAAGAAATTCAGTGTCTGAATGGAGAAGGGTTAGTAGTGAAGTTTCACAAGATTCAGCTTTAGGACCACTTTTGTTCCTTATATATGTAAATGTCATAACCTCATCTCTGCATTGTCCTTAACTTTTTTTCTTTTCCTTCATCTTGGTTTTTTCTCGTGCCCAGGCATTTAATGATGAAAGCAGTTTCTGCCTGTCCCGGTGTCACACTCATATAAAAAAAATGACTTACCAGAGTCTGTAAATTCATTCACTGAATATGTTTGCAGATGATGCAAGGATTGTGAAAAAGTTAGAAGCGAGAACAATGGTAGAGAACTTCAGAAAGACCTAAATATGTTTCCTTAGTAGTTTCTCCTTAACATTGCAAACTACGCTGGTCAAGGAAACTGGTCTATAGTATAGAGCCGTATTCCTCCTTCCCTTTTTGAAGATAGGTATCACGTTCGCTTGTTTCCAGCATCTTGGAATCTCCCCTGACTCCAGTGACTTTTAGAATACTGCTCACACATCTGGGGTGCTTCTTCTTATACTTATCTCTTTGATAGGGTTGAATCTAACGCATTCAGCCTCATTAATTATCCTTCTCTTACTTCTAATCTGGATTCTCTCTCTCTGAAGGAAGACTTAACATCGAACTGTCATGGACAGACCTATTTAAGTTCAAAAAAACCTTCAGCTGTAGTATCGCAACGGGCGGCTGTTGCCATGAGCCAGCCTACTACTACTTATATTACTTATCTTCAGAGGAATCTGATTTGTACAAACGAATGCAGTGATATATTTATATATATATATATATTATATATATATATATATATATATATATATATATATATATATATATATATATATATATATATATATATATATACATACATACAGAAAACAGGGGAAAAAGGATATTAACAACACATCAAAGGAAAGCATGTGCTTGACCATACCAACACATGCTTTTTGCCATGGTCAAGGCGTTAAACCAGGTAAAATAGTTACAGTCAGTGATAGGATTAACGGGAACATATCAAATTGCTAAAAATAGTAGTAACAGTGAACAAAACACAATAATAATAATAATAATAATAATAATAATAATAATAATAATAATAATAATAATAATAATAATAATAAGAATAAGAATAAGAATAAGAATAAGAATAATTATAATAACTCTAGTAATAATAGTAATAATAATAATTTTGATGATAATAATAATAATAAATATAATAATTATAATAGAAATAATACTACCCAACAATAACAATAACAACAGTACAACAATTCCAGACTGTTCCGGTTTTACGCCACGGACTCCCTTTTCTACCAAGGGCTAGGAAGGTTGCCCTCTTGCGAAGGACTTGTTTTGGCAGATGTAATCCTTACCCTGAGTGAATGCCCTTGCTAACCTCAGACCGTGACGGGGCGCGAACCCTCGACCTGACGCCTCAGAGTCGCGCACGCTACCGCTTGAACCACGGTGACTATAACAACAGTACAACAATAAGGACAAAAATAATTATATAAACAATAATCACGAAAAAACAAAAAAGCAAATAAACAATAATAATAATAATTATAATATTAGAAATACTAACAATAAAATTTTCATAAAGCTAATAATATAGGAATTATAAAATGATAATAATAATAATAATGGTACAACAACAGTGCTAATGAAAAAAAATAATTGATAATAATAACAGAAAATGGAAGTAAAATTAAATCAATTATAGATAAAAAGAATAGTATGTTATTTCCAAAATTACTTTTTCAAACTCGAATGAAGCATACTTGATAGTATGGGATCAATTACAAATACACAACCATGACTTAAGTTAATATGTTGGTGCTCGGTTAGGTTGTTTATTGCAGATTTCAAGATGTTTCTAGTAATAATATAATTACTTCTTACTAAGATAGAAGCATTGTTCCTTCCAGCCATAACCATTCATATATATATATATATATATATATATATATATATATATATATATATATATATATATATATATATATATATATATATATATATATATATATATGTCATATTGTAATTCATGATTGAAACCAGATATTTTTTCTCTTCCAAATTAAGCTGAGAAGTGCAGAGACGAATCAATTTCATCTATTAAGAAGTTCTGGAAAAGAATGTGTAGATAATTCGCATTTATATGGCTGGATCTTAAATGTTATCTTGTCAAGATTGATGATCTGTCTCCTTTACTCCATCCATCCATATACCAATGCCACATTCCCCCTTATAAGGTGGGTGGCTGAGTCAAAGAAAATAATATGACTTTTTGTGGGAAGTAAATACAGAGGAGGGAATTCCCAGCCCCCTCGCTTCGCCCCATTTAGTCGACTTTTACGACCGGCAGGAGAACACGGAAGAAGTATTCTTACCCCCTCCCTCAGGGGGAGTCTCGTTTACTATTAGAGGATAATTATGGTGCACAACTTTGGGATTTGTTAAAGAGAGAGAGAGAGAGAGAGAGAGAGAGAGAGAGAGAGAGAGAGAGAGAGAGAGAGAGAGAGAGAGAGAGAGAGAGAGAGAGAGAGGCGTGGTGAGAAATATGGCGTGATCCTGGACCACGATCAATAAGAAACCAGTAACTTAAACCAACGCAAAAGAGTAACAGTACTCTCATTAATCTAGCCACATGTATTTATACGGTATATATATATATATATATATATATATATATATATATATATATATATATATATATATATATATATATATATATATATATATATTTTCTTATGAATAGGATCGGGGAGAGAGAGAGAGAGAGAGAAGATATATATATATATATATATATATATATATATATATATATATATATATATATATATATATATATATATATATATGAATCTTTTTTTTTTTACCCCGACCGGGACTTGCACCTAGGACTTATAATTACTAAGACAAGGCGCTACTAACTACACCACAGAAGGTTAAAAGGAATCAGACCTTATAGCTTATATCTGCTACACTTAGGAATGAACGCATTCTATCTGAATGCCACTATGTTTATATTACAGATTTCCCAACCTCACTCGTGGCTTCTTTATCGCGTTTAATTCAACTCCCAATCTCATTCGGGCCCAACAATAACCAAATAAGCACATTACATATGTGAAAACATGAATCATTTTTTTTTACCCCGACCAGGACTTGAACCTAGGACTTATAATTACTAAGTCAAGGCGCTACTAACTACACCACAGAAAGTTAAAATGATTCATGTTTTCACATATGTAATGTGCTTATTTGGTTATTGTTGGGCCCGAATGAGATTGGGAGTTGAATTAAACACGAAAATGAAGCCACGATTGAGGTTGGGGAATCTGTAATATGAACATAGTAGCATTCAGATAGAATGCGTCAATTCTTAAGTGTAGCAGATATAAGCTATAAGGTCTGATTCCTTTTAACCTTCTGTGGTGTAGTTAGTAGCACCTTGACTTAGTAATTATAAGTCCTAGGTTCAAGTCCCAGTCGGGGTAAAAAAAATTATTCTTGTTTTCACATATGTAATGTGCTTATTTGGTTATTGTTGGGCCCGAATGAGATTGGGAGTTGAATTAAACGCGAAAATGAAGCCACGAGTGAGGTTGGGGAATCTGTAATATGAAAATAGTGGCATTCAGATAGAATGCGTCAATTCTTAAGTGTAGCAGATATAAGCTATAAGGTCTGATTCCTTTTAACCTTCTGTGGTGTAGTTAGTAGCACCTTGACTTAGTAATTATAAGTCCTAGGTTCAAGTCCCGGTCGGGGTAAAAAAAATGATTCATGTTTTCACATATGTAATGTGCTTATATATATATATATATATATATATATATATATATATATATATATATATATATATATATATATATATATATATATATATATATATATATATATATATATATATATTAGATTGTAGTATTTGCCTTGCGTTGTTTGAGTGTTGACAATGACTTCTAGAATCTATATTATCACACTTACCTCTCCTGAACCGTAGGCAATTTTTTTTCCTTTCTCTAGGAATTCCTTATATAAATATAGCTGAAAGGGTTTCTCTAGGGCTTAAAGTATGAGAAACACTGTTCTAAATACATTTAGAAGACATTCAAACGTAGTGCTTCATACGTAGCTTAAAAAAGAAAAGATATGAAATTTTATTTTAGTGCCTATTTCATCTTCATAACGCATGGAAACAAACAAGCAAAAAAAGTTACTCCAGAGAGCCTCTTACTTTTGTATTTCATTATTATTATTATTATTATTATTATTATTATTATTATTATTATTATTATTATTATTATTATTATTATTATATTATTATTATTATTATTATTATTATTATTGTTATTATTATTATTATTATTATTATTATTATTATTATTATTATTATTATTATTATTATTATTATTATTATTCCGGTTTTACGTCACGGACTCCCTTTTCTACCAAAGGCTAGGACGTTTGCCTTCTTGCGAAGGACTTTTTTGGGCAGATGTATTCTTTGCCCTAAGTGCATTCCCTTGCTAATCTATAATGATATAGATATGAAAATAATATCTCTGCTTGTATTATTAGACTTATCAAAAGCCTTCGACAGTGTAAACCATGAAATTCTTATACATTAATGTACTAACCTAAATACTGATCCAAGCTGGTTTAGATAGTATCTATCTAATCGCAAACAGTCTATACGTCTTAACAACATTATCTCTATGCCAAAAAATTTATCATTTGGTGTTTCACGGGGATCATTACTTGGTCCTATTCTCTTCTTTATTTACGTAAATGATCTATCTTCATTCATTTCTGACTGTCTAGTCGTACAATATGCAGAGGACACTCAACTACTCCTTAGTGGTGATATTAATAATCTCCCAGAGATAACCTTAAGAGCAGAAAACACTGTGTCAAAAATTAAAACCTATTTTTAAGAGACTGAGCTGCTAATTAACGAAAGTAAAACACAATGCATGTTTATTGGTTCAAGGTTCCATATAGCACAAATTCCAGAAAACACAACAATTAAAATTTGTGACAATTTCATCACACCTAGAAAAACAGTCAAAACCTAGGAATTCACTATGATAACTACATGTTGTTTGATTCCCACATAGATAAAGTATGCAAAAAGGTTACAGGAACATGAATGTACTTATCACGTATAAAAGACAATTTTGAGACTACCACTCGCATAACTGTTGTTGAATCTCTTGCCCTAAGTCACATTAATTACTGCACAGATGTTTGGGGAGCTACCACTAAGACTCAGATAAACAGAATACAGAAGCTTATTAATTTTGCAGCTCGAGTTGCCCTGGGAGGAATAAGAAAATATGACCACATCACACCAGCTCTCAATAATCTTGGTGGCTGCGGGCAGAAAACAAGGTCTATTATGCTATTTATGTTTTGGTATACAAAATTTTGGACCATCATTATCCTAGCTGGCTATTTGATTTAAAAACAGTCTGGGATATAAGGGGAACCAACACAAGACAGAGAAGTGAGCTCTTTATTCAGAGAACAAACACAGAAGCAGATTCAAAGATGATCACTATTAAAGGGCCAACACTCTGGGACAATATTCCAGAGCATCTTAAAAATGCATCCTCCTTCACAGCTTTCAAAGGCAAACTTTATAATTTTCTTTTGGGCAAATAATTGCTGCTCACACATAAACTAAACTTAATGATTTAATGCAATTTCACTTAACACTAATCTCTCTATATATAAACTGATATCGACTTCTCTGTTCTCTAAGTTAAGAACTAATTATTCTCATTGAAAGGAAAACAAACATGGTAATGATGCCGATAATAACGATACTGTATCTAGTGATATTATTACTATATTATTAACATTATTGTTAACATTTTTATTACATCATTATTATTTTCTATGAAAGCTACATTTAATTTAACTGTATTTATTACCCTCTTACTTATTAGTTCAGTTACATGTCTACTTAGAAGTTGCTTTTATTTTTAGAAGAATAACCATTGTACAAAAATGGAAATATATGTTTGTTTGCTAACCTCAGACCGTGACAGGGCGCGAACCCTCGACCTGACGCCTCAGAGTCGCGGATGATACCGCTTGAGCCAAGGCGACTACTAATTATTAAATATTATTATTATTATTATTATTATTATTATTATTATTATTATTATTATTATTATTATTATTATTATTATTATTATTATTATTATTATTATTATTATTATTATTATTATTATTGACTGTTACTATGGGCAAAACTATCTTATATTTTGTGTAAAATCTGATGGTCAGCTTGTTCTTTTTAATTAAATAACAAAATACAGAACAGAATTCGATCAAGAAAGGAGATGAAGTTACCTTTCCATTAGTCGTAAGTAGTTCGGTAAGGAATGGCTCTTTTCATTCAGATTTAATGTGTCTGTAAACATTAAATTTCAGTGTTGTGAAAGTCTCCGAAAACACTACAACAACAACAACAACAACAACTACTACTACTACTACTACTACTACTACTACTACTACTGTTAAAGACAGGCGATAGCATTAATCAATGCAGATCGAAAGAGCAACATAAATCGTCAACAAACAACACCTGTATGTAACTGCACAATTTGTTTGTCTGACTGTAACATAACAAATCCAATGATGAATTCACTGTCTGTGTTGTTTGTGTAATAATAGTTTTTCTTGGATTGCGTCTCTCTCTCTCTCTCTCTCTCTCTCTCTCTCTCTCTCTCTCTCTCTCTCTCTCTCTCTCTCTCTCTCTCTCTCTCTCTCTCTCTCTCTCTGGGATTCCTTTGATTTTTATGTAACAATATCGAACTGTTTTGACATTCTGACATTGAAATTTGAGCTTAATATATCAGGTGGTGTACATTCATAACAAACAAACTAACAAACAAACAAACATTTATTTCCATTTTGTACAATGGTCATTCAACATTAATAGTAACTTATGAGTAGACATGTAATTAAACTAATAAATAAGAGGGTAATACATATAGTTAAATTAAATGTAGCTCTCATAGAAAATAATAATGCTGTAATAAAAATGTTAACAATAATGTTAATAATAAAGTAGTAAGAATGACACTAGATACAGGATCGTTATTATCGGCATCATTTCCATATTTGTTTTCCTTACAATGAGAATAATTAGTTCTTAATGAGCAGCAACTATTAGTCCAAATGAAAACTATATAGTATGCCTTTGAAAGCTGTGAAGGAGGATGCATATTTAAGATGCTCTGGAATATTATTCCAGAGTGTTGGCCCTTTGATAGTGATCATCTTTGAATCTGCTTCTTTGTTTGTTCTATGAATGAAGAGCTCACTGCTCTGTCTTGTGTTGGTTCCCCTTATTTCCCTGACTGTTTTTAAATCAAATAGCCAGCTAGGATACTTATGGCATAAGCGACCTTGTTTTCTGCCCGCAGCCACCCAAGTTTATTGAGCTGGTGTGATGTGGTCATATTTTCTTATTCCTCCCAGGGCAATTCGAGCTGCAAAATTAATAAGCTTCTCTATTCTGTTTATCTGAGTCTTGGTGGTAGCTCCCCAAACAGTTGTGCAGTAATTAATGTGACTTAGGGCTAGAGATTCGACAACAGTTATTCGAGTGGTAGTCTCAAAATTGTCTTTTATACATGATAAGTACATTAATGTTCCTGTAACCTTTTTGCATACTTTATCTATGTGGGAATCAAACAGATATGTTTTCAAATAATTCGAGAAAAGGAGGACAGAATACATGGTAGATTTTAACATGGATTTTAAATTGATAAAATGCAAACAAAAATATATATAATTAATATATTCTTAATAGACGCACTGCTAATATTCTGATGAGAGTGAGTATCTAGCACGCTCATGAGTGCCCCATGTAAGCTAGAAATCCCACGTGGTTTCCTCTGTTCTCTGAGATCAAGCTCAAACTGGCGGGCAAGTCACATTGTTTTAGATGCCCCCACACCATAGGTTATGGTGCGCTCCCCCTTCTCTGAAATCCTATGGGTGGAGGCACGACCAAGAACTATGCCCGCAATCTCTTTGTAACTTTGAATGACCCGAGGTTATAAAATGGGTCATTCCAAGAGTGGGAAAGTCAGAGTATTGTGTCCCATGCAGATACCATTACGTTCAGGGGACGGGGGCATTGAGGCTTAGAGGAACATCGTAGCATCTAAATAAAGTAAGTGTTAAGTATCCTCGCATATATATTATCACCTTGCACGCTGTAGATCAGGTTTGTAGAGTAGAGAATATCTATACGACACTGGTGGCCGCAACTACGATACCTAATTCGACACCGGTAGGCAACGATAGGACCAACAACAATACGACGCTAGAATCATATACAATTCTTTTTTTTTTTTTTTTACTTTTTCCTACTGTAATATTCATACATACATATACCTTGGCTGTTCCATTTGGATACACGGAGCTATTTAGCTTATTTCCAAAGTTTTTTTACATAACTTTTTTCCTATTACGGGAAAGTCTCGAATTGGATAAATCTTGTAATTATGAAAATTAATTAGATCTTTATATGCATGAAAAACAGTTGTAATTGTTTAAAATTTTGAAATAGTTATAGTAGTAATAATAGTAATTGTAGGAGTGTTAGTAAAGCAACATAGAAACTGATTCGTAATAAAATTATGAGTCAAGGGCTTTTTCCCTTTGACCACAGTAAGTTAAATACAAACAACTAACAAACATTTATTTCCATTTTTGTACAATGGTTATTCTTCTAAAAGTAAAAGTAACTTATAAGTAGACATGTAATTGAACTAATAAGTAAGAGGGTAATACATACAGTTATATTACATGTAGCTTTCATAGAAAAAAATAATGATGTAATAAAATGTTAACAATAATGTTAATAATAAAGTAGTAATAATAACACTAGATACAGTATCGTTATTATTGGCATCATTACTATATTTGTTTTCCTTACAACAAGAATAATTAGTTCTTAACATAGAGAACAGAGAAGTCGATATCAGCTTACATATAGAGAGCTTAGTGTTAAGGGAAATTGCATAAAATCATCAAGTGTAGTTTATGTGTGAGCAGCAATTATTTGTCCAAAAGGAAACTATAAAGTTTGCCTTTGAAAGCTGTGAAGGAGGATGCATTTTTAAGATGCTCTGGAATATTGTTCCAGAGTGTTGGCCCTTTAATAGTGATCATCTTTGAATCTGCTTCTGTGTTTGTTCTCTGAATAAAGAGTTCAATTATCTGTCTTATGTTGGTTCCCCTTATTTCCCTGACTGTTTTTAAATCAAATAGCCAGCTAGGATAATGATGGTCCAAAATTTTGTATACTAAAACATAAATAGCATAATCAACCTTGTTTTCTGCCCGCAGCCACCCAAGTTTATTGAGAGCTGGTGTGATGTGGTCATATTTTCTTATTCCTCCCAGGGCAACTCGAGCTGCAAAATTAATAAGCTTCTGTATTCTGTTTATCTGAGTCTTAGTGGTAGCTCCCCAAACAGTTGTGCAGTAATTAATGTGACTTAGGGCTAGAGATTCAACAACAGTTATTCGAGTAGTAGTCTCAAAATTGTCTTTTATTTGTGATAAGTACATTAATGTTCCTGTAACCTTTTTGCATACTTTATATATGTGGGAATCAAATAACAAGTAGTTATCAAAGTTTATTCCTAGGTTTTTTACTGCTTTGCTAGGTGTAATAATACTGACACAAAAATTTATTGTTGTGTTTTCTGGAATTTGTGCTATATGGAACCTTGAACCAATAAACATGCATTGTGTTTTACTTTCGTTAATTAGCAGCCCAGTCTCTTGAAAATAGGTTTTAATTTTTGACAGAGTGTTTTCTGCTCTTAAGATTATCTCTGGGAGATTATTAATATCACCACTAAGGAGTAGTTGAGTGTCATCTGCATATTGTACGACTAGACAGTCAGAAATGAAAGAAGATAGATCATTTACGTAAATGGAGAAGAGGATAGGACCAAGTACTGATCCCTGTGGAACACCAAATGATAAATTTTTTGGCATAGAGATAATGTTGTTAAGACGTATAGTCTGTTTGCGATTAGATAGATACTCTCTAAACCAGCTTGGATCAATATTTAGGTTAGTACATTTATTTATAAGAATTTCATGATTTACACTGTCGAAGGCTTTTGATAAGTCTAATAATACAAGTAGAGATATATTATTTTGTGTCTATATTATTATAGATACCATTCGTAACTTTGAGCAGTGCAGTTTCCGTCGAGAGTTTCGGTCTGAAACCATGTTGGTTAATAGTCTATTTGACTCTAACATCATGAAGTAGGTTGGCCCAAGGCACCATTCGCCCATTGCGATACTACAGCTGAAGGATTTTTAAACTATAATAGGACTGTCCAGGACAATTCGATGTTAAGTCTTCATTCAGTTATGGTTATATTTTATGCCTACATCAACGCTGAATATTCTTGGATATTCATTACAGAGAGAGATCTAGGAGTAATCATACTGGCATATTTGTCTCCGGAAATGCATATAAATGGCATAGTAAGGGCAGCATATGCTTTCTTAGCAAAGGTACGGGTAGCCTTCAAGCACATGGACAAGGAAATGCTCACAAATATTTAAGTAACCTATGTGGAGTCAAAGCTTGAATATGCAGCCCCTTTTGGAAGCCACAATTGAAAAAGCACATAATTAAGCTGGAAAAAGTTCAAAGACATGTCACAAAATTGGTGCCAGAAATACGCAATCTAAATTATGATGAGAGGCTGAGGTAATTATACTTACCATCACTCGAAGATAAAAGAATGAGAGAGATATGGTGTAGATTTTTAAATTCCTTCATGGTTATGACAGAGTGGATAGGGATCGATATTTTGATATGGCTGGCACTAGAGCTAGAGGTCACAGTTTGAAGCTTCGTAATAAAACTTTTTTGCAGTATGTAAGAAAGTACTTTTTTAGTGTAAGAGTAGTTGATGATTGAAATTCGATAAGCAAGGAGGTAAGTAATGCTAACTCAATCCATAGTTTTAATGACAAGCATGATAAGTATCTCAAAGTACAAATATGGAACCAACCAGGAGACGGGGAGTTACGAGCATGGGACTCTATCCTGTAAGCGCAATTAGGTAATTACAAACAAATATTATTAAGCATGCATACATCTTTAAGGCCATATACACATTTTTCCAACTTCCACAGTATATTATTGTCATAACCAGCTTCCACAGGGGAAATAAAATATACTTCACGCTTAAATCGTTCACTCTGTAGAAATGCAGCCTTAATATCAATTAAATTTACTGCCCACTTTTTGGAAGACAAGAGAGCAATGAAAGATCTCAACAATTCCTTACTGACAGTGGGAGAATCTTACTGAATGTTTTCTTTTTCCTCGAAACCTCTGGCAACCAGCCGTGATTTAACTTTCTTTTTTCCAGTACTGTTTTCCTTTTCTGTTAATACCCATCGAACTGATAATGCTTTTTGACCCGCATTCAGAACCTCTTTATACACACCAAAATTCTTTAAGCTTTTCAGTTCTTCTTCTTTTGCTTTGATAAGTTCATGATTTTCTGTATTTCCACAAGCCATTACTATTTCACTAGGTTCCTGTATTCCATCCTCATCCAATACAGGGAACCATTTTTCTACATCTCTATACCAGTCAAGAGCTGAAATTCGTCAATCTGCATGTTCAATATTCCTTCAACTACTGTATTTTCCTGTGGATTTTCCAGCACGACTATGCACAGTTACTGTCTGTCAATTATCTGACTCTTTTGGCAGGAATCTCACTCTCTGTCCAATATTTGGAATGCTTTTGATTATTACACTACCTTCAATTGTGTCCTTAACTGTGGTGTGGTCCTCTCCTTCCTCTGTTTTACCACAACTTTTGTTTTCTACAATATTTTCAACGGGATTTATAACTGCTTCTATCTCTTTTCTTGTAACCTTCTCCTCCATTTTTCTTTGATGCCTCAACATATCAAGTAGTGAATTTCTTCCTTCAGTATTTCTGTAGAAACTGTATGGTGTCTTCTGAACATGTATTTCATGGGCTCTTACAATATTTGAACCACATTTCAAGATCACTGTTTTACTATCTTGATCAATGACTGTAGCAGGTCCTTTCCATTCCTTTTGCCCTTCTCTCTTTAAATACACTTAATCGCCATTTTTAAGGGCTATTCCAGTGTTTCTAACTTTATGTCTTAGTGCCCGTTGTATTTTCCCAGAGGTTTCTGCTGCAATAAAATCTTTTCTTGCTGAGTGACTAGCAATGAGATGTTTAACTATCATTTCACTAGATGTTGTACCTTCTAGTGCAAGAAGTTTGTCACTCATGGTACATGGCAGTTTTGGATTCCTTCCGTATACAAGTTGATAAAGGCTGAAACCCCCTGTCTTCTGAAGGCAATTTTTAGCATTAAGTGTCCATGCTAAAGCCACTTTTAAAGATAATTCTGGTTGCTTTGCCACTGTTTTAGTTACCATTTCATCTATAACCGCATGATTCTGCTCACACACGCCATTACTGAAGGGGGAATATGCAGCTGTATGCATTACTTGAATGCTCATATTCTCGCACATCTCCAAGAACGTGTTGTTAGGAAACTCACCACCATTATCACATAGAAATTTTGCAAGGGTTCCTAAGCCAGTTCCCAACCAAGTCAACATAATTTTCTCAACTATCTCCTTAGGGTCTTTACTTTTTTTTTATCACACATGATTTTGAGAACCTTGTTGTCATGTCTACCATATGCAGAAAATATATATCTCCTTTCCTATACTCCATTAGGTCTACCACTACAATTTCATTGAACTCCTTTGCCATATTCACACTTACAATTGGCCTTGACGGCGTTTTCTTATACTTCATGCATATATCACAGCTATTTGACACTTCTTCAGCATATACAAAGCACATATCTTCTTGTACACCAGCATCCTTTAATAGCTGAATCAGTCTCTAATAAGTGGGATGACCATATTGTTGGTATAGTTTTTAAATTTTTTTTCTTTTCTTTTTTGTTATCACCTAAGGTTAGCATTATTTCTTCTGTTTTCTTCCAAGCTTCATCCTTTTTATCCCTAAGTGGAAGGCAATAGTGTCCTGAAAAAGTGCACCTCAATTTATTTTTTTTTTTCATGTATTATCACAATATCATTTTCCGAATCCAATCTCATTTGTGCTCTCTTCACTGATTTCTTGCTGAATAGAAGGGGAATGGAGCAATTCACCACTTCAGCTATTATATTTACTTTGTTACCCATACTTTTCACTGGGAATTTTACCTTCTTCATTGGTTTGTATACATTACCGTCACCAAAATTAAATGTTGCTTCACTTTCTTCCTCGTCTATCATAAGTTTCTCCTCTTCTGATAACGTCTGTATATACGATTTTAACCAGTCAATACTGTGGTATTGACTGGTTGAACTGCATGCAGTATCGAGAATAGCATAACTAATAGATTCTGTTACCAACACTGACATTATTTCAGGATTTTCAACAACAGTATATGGCTCTGCTTCGTGTACTTCTTCATTTGCACTATTTACATACACTTTTCTCGGACATGTTGTAGACAGATGGTACTGGGATCCACATAAATAACACTTTCTAACTTTATCATATTTATCAGCAGAGTTTTTTTGGCCACTTTCCTCACTTCTATTTGCTATGTTTCTTCTTCCTCTAAATCCTGCACGGCCTCTTCCCCTCGTGACTATATTTATATCCTCTGTGTTAAACACTGGCTCAGATTTTACTACTACTGCACGAGTCTCACCTAGGCCTACATTACATGACACTGCACCCAATGACAATACTTTTTGGCTTCCAAAAAATTTCTTTAAGACTTGCTGCATGAACTCAAACATTTTTTTCTGGTTCACTGAAAGATACTGCTGTCAACACTATTTGTTTGTCTTTAACCTCTAGCCCAGCATTGTCCAGTAGTTTGAATGCTAAAATACACTTTGGTATAGTCATGTTGAATTTACCTAAAACTGCACTTCTTTTCACAAATTCCAAAATATACTTCTCCTTAGTGTCTTCCTTTTCCTTTCTATATCTATCGAATTTTGTCCATGATTCATACCCTGCTGACATTTCATCCTTTTTATGCCACTTATCCAAGTAGCCTAGCAAAACATTCACTCTGTCGTCATTTGCTAATTTTTCAATGTCAACCTTTTCAAAAATCTTACCCCTCACCTCTCTTCCTCCTGGGAATGATAGGGCAATTGTCATAGCTTGTTTCTTATTTTCAATACTTGTGATAAGCTGCCATGCTTTTAATCCTTGTAGCCAGCGGTCGTAACTTTTGTCTCCTCCAAACATCGGAACTCGTGCCCGTCCACAAACGCTATTGTCGGGCCTCTTTTCTTTGTTATTTTCGTCTTAATACTCGTCAGTTTCCTTCCACCTGCCGCAAACCACGTTCTGCTATCATTTTTTGAGCTCACAGATCAATGTGGCAGGATAAATCAATGACAGGCATACAATATATATCTTTAATATTATGGCCAAAAGATAACATCGTATACCGACCGCTTCTATACAATCCACACCCAATCTCAAAATAAACAAACAAACAAAAGACGCTCTAGAAGTGCAATATCGTACATAATAATTTGAACAGAATTAACAGCCTCTGCTGAGTTCCAAAA
The DNA here is from genome assembly GCA_037179515.1 of Halocaridina rubra. Lineage (NCBI taxonomy): Eukaryota > Metazoa > Arthropoda > Malacostraca > Decapoda > Atyidae > Halocaridina > Halocaridina rubra. Next base: position 221,502 of record JAXCGZ010015098.1, read on the forward strand.
CATAGAAGACTTTTTCGGTGTCTGCAATATCATTTATTGCCCTTTAAAGTTGCTTTAATGTGTGCCTTCTGCAGTGATGCACCATAGAAATACACATCTTACTACCAGGTGTTACAAGTCGAGGTAGGCAGATGGGATTGTTGAATGGGGTGTCTGAGATTCTGTCTATTTGTGGCCTTGATATTCTGGAGGGTGAGACACTTGTAAAAGATATATTGAAATGGTGTATACCCTTACAAATATCAGTGAGTGTTCAAGCCCTATGATAGCACCAGGATAAACTAGGGAAATCTGAGACCTGTTTCTGAAATTTGCTAGTGGCTTCGGTTCTATCTTTTCCTTATATATATATATATATATATATATATATATATATATATATATATATATATATATATATATATATATATATATATATGTATATATATATATATATATATATATATATATATATATATATATATATATATATATATATATATATATATGTATATATGTATATATATATATATATATATATATATATATATATATATATATATATATATATATATATATATATATATATATATATATATATATATATATATATATATATATATATATATATATATATATATATATATATATATATATATATATATATATATATATATATATATATATATATATATATATATATATATATGGTGTGCATACAACTGATTTTTAGCACATGTTTACAATTAGAGAGAAATTTAATTATGATTTATTTATCATACTATTTTCCTCCTTTGGGTTATGTAACCCTCGTGACTTTCGATCACAGTTTTACTATCCTAGATTTCTGTTATCCACGCTTTGAAAATCTTAAACTTAATATTCGTATGTTTAATCCTCACTCACAGATCTTTTTTTCAAGTATACTTTTGTAAGTGGTCCAGTTTATTGATTATTAGTTATTGATGCTAATCCCGTATTACACCCCAATTTCTTATTTAACCTTTATCATAGGCTTGTTTATTCAGGAATAGCATTATAAGTGTATGTTTCAGTTCTGTCCACAGTAATATATATCCTCTTAGCATTCATTCCCAAATATCCATTCTCATTACATTATTCAACCCACCTAGACATTTACTTGCTTCCTTCATTCTATGACTTACCTTTGCATCCACTCTTCCACTCCTTGATACATGCAACCCAATATACTTGAATATCTCAACTTCTTCAAGCAACTCCCCATTCACTCCCACATTCAATATACCAACATTAACATTCCTCATGCATCTCATTACTTTACATTTACCAATATTAACTTACAACTTCCTTCTTTCACACACCCTAATAAACTCAGTCACTAAAGTATTCACTTCATTCTCAGTACCAGCTACCTGTACCGTATCATCCACAAACAGCAACTGATTCAATTTCCACAACCTCTCATTCTCACCCTTTAGTTCCAAACCTATGGCTAATACTCTTCCCTTTACTTCCCTTACAACTCCATCCATTTACACATTAAACAACCATGGCAATATTACACAACCTTGACGTAACCATACTTTCGCCTTGAACCTATCACTTATCATTCATGACACACATGCCTTAATATTCATGTAAAAACTCTTCACCGCTTTCAGCAAACTTCCACTTATTCCACACAGTTGCAACACACTCCACAACCCCTCTCTACCGACCTTGTCATACTCTTTCTCTAAGTCAATAAAAGCCCAAGAGGTGTCCCTACCTTTCTCCAAGAACTTCTCACACACCTGTCTTACCACAGACACCTGATCAACACATCCTTTTTGTCTCTTGAACCCACACTGTTCTTCCCCAATAAATCTCTCGGTACCTTTTCTAATTCTCTCGATTAACACTTCCATATACCTTACCAACTACACTCAGCAAACTAATTCCTCTAAAACTACTACACTCATACTTATCTCCTCTTCCTTTGTAAAGTGGAACTACACATTCACTCCTCCAATCAACTGGGACCCTCCTTTTCCTGAAACATACATTTAACAACCTAATCATCCATTCTACTAATGCTCCCCATCTTTTGACAAGCATTCAACATGACACCCATCTATCCCTGGTGCTTTACCTGGTTTCAATGCTCTCAATGTCATATGTACCTCCTCTTTTGTTCTATCTCTATCATTCTCATCACCCAACATTGAAATTCTCCATTTTTCCCACTGCCACAATCTCTGCCTCGCTATCATCTTCCTCATTTGGCAGTTCCTTGAAATATTCAGCCCATCTATCTCTCATCTTTATTTCATCTACTGGCAATTGTCCATATTCTTCTTTCACGCTCTCCTCCCTACTAAGCTCACGTTTCTTCACTCTTTTCACTTCCATCCAAAATATCTTTCTATTCCTTTCAAATTTCTCAGACAAGCATCTACTACACATCTCTTTTCGCCTCCCTCACCACGTGCTTCACTAACCTCCTCTTTGCACAATATATTTTAAATGCCTCTGTATTACCTACCTGCAACCAAACCTCAATTGCCTGCTTCTTTTCAGCCATTACTGCACTCACCTGCTCATTCCACCATTCACTACCTTTCCTTTTACCTCCATCAGGCAGTTTCCTTTTGCTCACTGCCTCGGCACACTTCACGACCTCCTTCTTGAAGCAATCCCATTCTTCTTCCACTCCCTCCTCCACTTTTTCTTTCACTACATTCCACACATTCTTCAGAATAGTCTCATACACACAGCCTTTCTCTTTGTTATTCAATCATTCATTTTTAGCACCTCTCTTCCTCTCTCGCTTCCCCTTTTTCTCCACTCTTCTCCCACTCTCACACTACTTTCCACTAAATAATAATCACTTATTTCACCACTAGCTCTTCTCAGTACATTCACATCCAGTACTCTTTCTATCGCCCTCCTGTCCACCACAACATAACCCATTAATGCGCTCTGTCAACTACTCTGACCCACGTATACTTGTGCATATCCTTCTTTTTAACTACAGTATTAGCAATCAACATCTCTCTCGTAGTACATATTTTTATCATTTTCTCTCCTCTCTTATTCGTACCAGGTACTCCATACTTCCCAAATACACCAGCCATTGGCTCATTTCCTACTCTAGTATTCATATCTCCCATCAACACCACATTCACATTCATTCCCAAGTCTTCCACACACTCGTTCAATTTCATCCAAAAATCTTCTTTCTTCCTCACTTGTTTCACTGCTAGGGCCATATGCACTGACAAATGCCCAATCCTCGCATCTCAGTCTCATTTTAGCCTCTTTTATTCAAGATGATACTTCCCTCCACACCACCATACACTTATTAACTCTTCACTTACCAACAGAGCCACTCCATCGTTTCCTCTTCCTCTCTCAACTCCAGACACCCTACCTGCCACACTCCCAAATGTCACCTCACTATTCCCTTTTAGCTTAGCTATGCTCAGTGCATGTACATCCACATTTCTCTCCACAGACATACTCCCTATCACCTCCCTCTTACTTTCAGTTACACCACAACCACTCACATTCAGAGACCCAATTACTATGGTTCTGGCTGGATCTCTCCTGCCAGAATACTCCCACATTTCTTGGTCACTCGTAGAATGAAAAATACAGAGTAGGGGATTCACAGTCCCTCCACTCTGCCCCATTTAGTCGACTTATGACATGCAGAGGAACAATGAGGAAGTATTCTACCCCCCTCCTCAAGATCTTAATATAGGATGATGCAGCCTGAAAGTAAATTGACTTTGATTAAGAATACTTACATTTTATAGTAATGCATTAAGAATTTAAATATTCTTTGAACATAGCTTTGTACATTCTTTTTTCATTGTTTCACCTTTTGGAATGATTCTTTCTCTTTTTATGTAAATGTATAGGCTATATATGTACTAAAGTTAAGTAATTTTTACTTTCTATGCACTAACAAACGCCCAGACTTCGAATCTCATTCTCATTTTAGCCACTATTATTCAAAATGATACTTCCCTCCACACCACCATACACCTATTTATCTCTTCACTTACCAACAGAGCCACTCCATCTTTTCCCCTTCCTCTCTCAACTCCAGACACCCTACCTACCATACTCCCAAATGTCGCCTCACCATTCCCTTTTAGCTTAGCTTTGCTAAGTGCAAGTACATCCACATGTCTCTCCAGAAAAATAAACCCTTTCACCTCCCTCTTACTTTCAGTTACACCACAACCATTCACATTCAGAGACCCAATTGCTATGGTTCTGGCTGGATCTCTCCTGTCAGAATACCCCCCCCCCACATTTCTTGGTCACCCGTAGGATGGAAAATACACACAGGGGAACAAGGAGGAAGTATTCTACCTCCCTCCTCAAGATCTTTATATATGATAATGCAGCCTGAAAGTAAACTGACTTTTAATAAGAATCCTTAAGTTTTATAGTAATGTTTTAAGAATTTAATTATTCTTTGAACATAGCTTAGTAAATTTATCTTTCAGCGATTTGTTCTTTGGAATGATTCTTGTTCATTTTATGTAATTGTATAGGTTATATATGTACTACAGTTAAGTAATTTTTACTTTATATTACCCAAAAACCCTTTGATATAATGATCAATATATTATGCAATGTTTTGACACTGAATTAATTGTTGTGTTTATTGTGGCTCCCTTTAATATACTATTTATTGCAAAAGAAGTATTGTCCATTACTTTATAGCTGTGGTTCCCAACGTGGGGCCCGAGCCCCACAGGGGAGCAATTCGAGAATACTTTTCTAGCGAGTCTGTGTGATTACCTAATTGTGATTACCTAATTGTGTTTACGGGAAAGAGCCCAAAGCTCGTATCTTCCCGTCTCCTCATCGGTTCCATTTTTAGACTTAGTGATACTTATCATACCTGTCCTTAAAACTATGGATTGAGATAGCATTAACTACCTCCTCGCTTAGCGAATTCCAATTATCAACTACTCTTACACTGAAAAAGTATTTCCTTACATCCTGCAAACAAGTTTTCTTCCGAAGCTTCAAACTATGACCTCTAGTTCTAGAGCCAGCCATATCGAAATATCGATCCCTATCCACTCTATCATAACCATGAAGGAATTTAAAGACTGTCACCATATCCCCCCTTACTCTTCTAGCTTCGAGTGATGGCAAGTCTAATTCCCTCAGCCTCTGTGTGTGTGTGTGTGTGTGTGTGTGAGTGAGTTAATAAATACAGTGCATAGACAGTATGCATACATAAAAATATTTGTGTAAGTATGCACATGTATAATTGGTACACAAGGTACTATCCACCTCCCCATGCTCGCGTGCCTCTGCCTTGAGGTAGGTCTGGGTTGTAACAACGTACCATGAATCCTTTTTTTCTGGAGACGGGCTGAACAAAGGGAGGGTGTCGATGCATCTGCTAGGAACCCCTCCCGGCCGCTTTCCTGTGACTTTTGAGGTGGTCCTATGACCACTTGTCATGCACCTCCTCAACGAGGCACATCTCCCTCCAGCTGAAAAATATGAACATAGCCTGGAGTAGATTCTAGGGCCAGAAATTAGGGCCTAATGTCGCTAATACAAATGCAAGAAAGAATACGTATGACCTCTGCATACAAACAATCGCCATATGTCTGCATTCAGAGGGTATACTTTCCCTCCCTGCATCTGCAGACGCTTGCAATCTCTCCAATGGATAAAAGGGACTGGATTGTGAAAATAAAATTTAAAATTGCATGTTGGGGCTACCTGGAAATAGAGTGGTAATTGAAAGTATGTGTCTACAGCATTACAGTATTATTCCAAGATACTCAGGACTTAGCTAAGTAACTGATACATAACATTAGTATACTATAGATATCAAAAAGAAGTCATGAAATGCTGAGAACAGACACTAAAGAAATATTCTTATTAGCAGTGACCACAGTAACATAAAAGCATGAATTCACGATAAAAAATACAAATCATTTGGTTACTGCTGATAGCATTTATTAAAATAATAATTATGCAAAAGGCCATGGAGTGATAGCAACAATTACAGCCAAATAATAATAACAATACTAATAATCATGATCATAATAAGAATACAAAATATTAAATAAAAATATTAAATCAGGAATAGCAGTATATATACAATTGAGACTGGCATTTAGAAGTAAGAACAGAGTTCTATAATTATATTTCGTAATAATGCTCATTCTAACACAGTCTCTTTTACTATTAGCATTCCTATATATATATATATATATATATATATATATATATATATATATATATATATATATATATATATATATATATATATATATATATATATATATATATATATATATATATATATATATATATATATATATATATATATACATATACATCATATATATATATATATATATATATATATATATATATATATATATATATATATATAATATATATATATATACTATATATATATATATTTATATATATATATATATATATATTATATATATATTATATATATATATATATATATATATATATATATATGAGCATAGTCATCAACTTTCTTGTTGCCCAATTTGTCAGTGGGAGCTTTATCTATTTTTCAAAACAGTTGCAATAAGTGGCAGAAAAACTCATATAATAATCAGTTCAACTTATGTCTTATCAGTATTTATGCAATATCAGCATGCAAAAACTTATCAACTGTAATAAAACTTAGGCACATTTATCATCTAACAAATTTGCAAAAGAATCTAAATAAAATCAATAATTGTAATACTTTATCAACATTAAGAAATAACATAGTTCAGTATGTAAAGGGTAAACGACGGAGAGAGAGAGAGAGAGAGAGAGAGAGAGAGAGAGAGAGAGAGAGAGAGAGAGAGAGAGAGAGAGAGAGAGAGAGAGAGAGAGAGAGAATTTATTTTTCTTAAAAAAAAAAAAACGTATTATTTACGCTCATAGGGCCCTTTTTATAACTTGACTTCCTGCCCAACTATACAAGGGGACAGAGCGCAACTGCAATCATTTTCTAAGGTCTAAGAAGAATAAAAACAAAATAACTTAGTGTACAAATAAAGAAACATCGAAGCATAAATCCATTCTTCTCTATTTAACATTGCAAATGACTTTACTGAAAGGAACATACACATCCTTGTCTATTATGACAATCTTTTCTCTTTCTAAAAATCAGATGGCTGAGTCGAAGCACACACTCGCTATAAGTCATCATACCGCTGACGAAATTTAAACAAAATACTACAATCATATGTGATGATTATATTTAATAAAATATGAAACTCTTGGAAGCTTAACAAGAACTGTAAATTAACAATATTTTACACTAAAGCTGATATCTCAAGAGAATTTTCTAATTTTTATTTATTTATCTCCACTACTATCAACAAAATCACGATTATCCTTTCTTAATAAACGTTATACGGATTTAAGTATCATTATTTTAAAATTTCAAACTCAAAATATATGCTCTGAGAATCTCAGTTATCTTAATTAGCTCAATTGTAATTTTAAATTTCATGACAATGATAATGGCTAACAATAATTATCTCTAGATACGTTTTTCAAAATTTGTTTTTATTATATCAAAGGGATGAAGATATTAAAGATTTCTCAACATAAAAAAATATAATATATATATATATATATATATATAAAAACCGTGTAACTGAAAAAATATAAAAAGTTTGTCTCTGCGTATGCAGTAATAAAATTAAAAATAATATTTCATTTGCAACATTAAAGAATTAATTTTGCTTAAATTTCATAATCTCTTAAGGAGTTGTACATGAATAATAATATATATATTCTTCTGCGAACTCAAATTTAATTTTTTTTTCGTGACTACTCAACAGAATTACCTCAGGAGACAGGGGGGAGTTATATGTTTTTTCTCCTTTTCATACTTACGATCGGGTAGGTACTTATCTACCTTCTTTTTTACTCTCTTTCGTTTTCCTACCCAAAAAGACGGCCCAATATCTGCCTTCTGGAATTCAAATGGCTAGCTTTTGAGGGGAGTTTTGCGTGTAGGCACTGTTCCCACCCTGTCTCTTCGGTTTCTGGATCAACTATGTCTCTATCAAATACAGAAAACGGCTGTTTGACATTCTTGTTGTCATATCTAGCGAGTTTACATTCCCTTCTTCATGACCAAGCTGAAATAATTTGGGCAAACATTATCATGGCTAAAACTTTCAAAGTTTTATTCTATCTACTTAACATAAGCTCTCGGACAAATAATGTATATACTGCAGCTAGAAAGAAAAATACAGACTCATTCAGAGATTCTTGTCCTTTATCACTTAATATCTCTCTTGGAATTCTCGAAAATCGAATAATAATCTCGTTGGCGGAGTAGGGTACATAAAAAAAAATAATATAAAATTCGCATCATGGCCATACCTGGGCAGGTGGAAATCACTTTTTTAAAGATATCCCTAAATAGATATCGCAACAACACATCACCTCCCATTAAAACAACGATCATATGGCTCGGATTAAGACATAGTGACGCAGGGGAAGAATTCTCGCAGACCCTATCCCCATCCTGCTTCCCTAACGGTTTTTCCCAAATTCCACCCACGAGAGCATCCCCCGATTATACCCCCAGTCAGTCACACTCATTCTCTCACAACTCATTCACACTCGCAACTCACAATCTCTAAACATTTCCCCTAAAAGATCTGTTTGCAGCACTGCCTTCTTTCCCCGTCACTCTGAAGGATTGTGTGTGTAGAACTGCGGTCGGCCCTGAGGTCGCATGACCTCGTCACCAGTCCCAGGTCCTCCCTATACTCCCAAGTACGGTATGTTAAGGTGACACGCAAACCCCCTATCACAGGACAAGTGACTCGACTCTCTTTTCCCGCCTGCATAACACAAAAATAAAACTCATTGTATTAAACAGTAAAGCTTTCAATAACATCATAAAAGTTTCTTATTCTTCAAAAGGATATATCATAAACGTAATTTAATATCAAAGATCAGTACAATTACTATTTCTTTATAAGAGTGACGTTAGGAGAACGATCGGTCATTCCTGCCTTTTTTCACTAAAAATATCACCCACGAAAAAAGAAAGAACCTTGAAAGAGATGCAAGGATATTTCTCACTAGAATTCGTTCACTCATTTTGGAGTACACCTTGTTCCTTTTATGCGCGATTTTTTTATCCGCAAAACTGCAATAACGCCCCTAAAAAATAGTAGTAAAAAATTCGAATTTCGCGAATATTCCCCCCCATTTTTTTTTTTAAGTAGTAAATAAGCACCCGCGGATGCTTCTTCTACGAGTACAAAGAGGATTACGATAAGAAAAGATCATCATCATTATACATTATATATACACCCACCCTACCTCTGTCATATGTCTATCTAATTTTTATTTGAAGGTGTCTAAGGTATTGGCATTTATAATCCTACTAGGAATACTCTACGGTATTACCAAGCCAATTTTCACCAATTTCCCTTCTGAACCTAAATTTATCAAGCTAAAATCCATTACCCATTAGGAGTTCTGGTTTGATCATGAATTTTTCAAAACTTTACTAATATCACCCTTGTTAATCCCTTTATACCATTTATGCACCTTAATCATATCCCCCCTAACTCTGCGCCTCTCTAGAGAATGTAGATTAAGAGTTTTAATCTGTCATATGGTAATGGGCATTGCATAATTTATTTTTTTTATTCGTTTTTTAGTCTTGCTTTGGTTATTTATAATTTTTATTTTATCTTTGTTTACATTTGCAGATAGAGGTTTGTTCTGCATCCTCCTCCTCTTCTACCGCATAAGTTACTTGCTCACGGCCACCATGCATGTCCCAGTGTACTGTATGACTGTTGCCCACTACATAATAGAGTACAGTACAGTAATGTAAATTAATTTTTAGCTGTAAAGTGAATATGAATATCTTTTGAATATTCTTAAAAATAGATACAGGGCTTTCTGCTTTGCTATATAGTAATAAAATATGTTTTTTACTTATCTTATATCTTTGGCATGGTGTGTCTATGTAAGGTTTGGAACGTATCTATGCCCTTTATCATTGTGTCCTATGGAAAATGACTCGTTTTTTCAAGCTATTTTCCATTTACCCGACACTTCTGAGAACCTGTCTAGGTGTTATTCTGAGAACTAGGTGTATATAAAAAAAACTGCTACTTTTATTCTATTTTAAACACTGTCATTTTCGCTTTAAGAAATTAATATAAAAAAGATTGTACACGTACATTAAATCTTTTTCAATTAAAATCAGTACATTTGCCTGTTTAATAATTAACTTAGGCAATAATAAAAATAAATTGAACACCCTTCAAGCACAATTACTCGTCATATTATTTAAATTATAACAAAAATAAAGTTTATTACTGCTTATAGCTATAACTACAAATTATCCATGTTAGTAATGGGTACAGAAATTCTACTTTTATTAATTTACTAAAGCCATACCTCCTCTTTAGATGCAGAGTGGCTGAGTCAAAGCATAACTACAAGTAAAATGGCGCAGACCTCCGGCTGCAATTTCTTTTAATATTTGTCTCATTATTCACTGGATACGAATTACAAGTACTTAGATATTTTGGGATGCTGCTTGAAGAACGTCACGGCCACAGGACCCGGAGGAGAGGGTTCTTCTTTTCTTCTGAACTCACTGATTTTCCCGCCAACGTCGTCCAACTCTCTCGTAAAGTCGACGAATCGCCATCTTCTTAGATGGATCCGGCGCACAGTGACAGTGGCATACATGGAGAGCGCTGTCCCTTTCTCCCAGATGATGCGTCCCAGTCTTCTTGAACGAAGTAGTTTCAAAATGCATGGGACACTTCTTTCTGTGGGGGACCTTGCCAATACGGGGAAGGGGGAGAGGGGGAACTTGTTTTTGGTAACTTGATACTGTGACGGGGCTGAGGCATTCTCCCTCAACGTCGTTGCTTGTAAGAGTCTAGAAGTTTCTTCTCACTCAAACATTTCTTCCAGAGATGCTTTTTTGTTTTTAAATGTTTCTTCTGTATTCATTATTCTTTTTCTTCTTCGCCGTAGTAACAGTGTGGATGCATCCTGGAGCTGCCACCAAAGACATATAGTGCTTTTCTTACACTATATTTCTTCTGTAGGTAGTGAGGTCGGTGATAGAGATGCATCGGTCATTAACAGTAATTTATTTAGAGAAAACCTGAACTAACTTGCGCCTCAAAGCTCCCATTTCTATAGTTCCTGAACTTCACTCTTCCAGCCCCCTTAGGGGGAGGTTCTAAACTAGGACGTAAGTTCTACCACCGGCAAAGTCTGACTCCTAACAGACACTGTGCGGCGCACAGTGACGGTGGCATACATGGAGAGCGCTGTCCCTTTCTCCCAGATGATGCGTCACAGTCTTCTTGAACGAAGTAGTTTCAAAATGCATGGGACACTTCTTTCTGTGGGGGACCTTGCCAATACGGGGAAGGGGGAGAGGGGGAACTTGTTTTTGGTAACTTGATACTGTGACGGAGCTGAGGCATTCTCCCTCAACGTCGTTGCTTGTAAGCGTCTAGAAGTTTCTTCTCACTCAAACATTTCTTCCAGAGATGCTTTTTTGTTTTTAAATGTTTCTTCTGTATTCATTATTCTTTTGTCTTCTTCGCTGTAGTAACAGTGTGGATGCATCCTGGAGCTGCCACCAAAGACATATAGTGCTTTTCTTACACTATACTTCTTCTGTAGGTAGCGAGGTCGGTGATAGAGATGCATCGGTCATTAACAGTAATTTATTTAGAGAAAACCTGAACTAACTTGCGCCTCAAAGCTCCCATTTCTATAGTTCCTGAACTTCACTCTTCCAGCCCCCTTAGGGGGAGGTTCTAAACTAGGACGTAAGTTCTACCACCGGCAAAGTCTGACTCCTAACTAACAGACACTGTGTGGCGCACAGTGACGGTGGCATACATGGAGAGCGCTGTCCCTTTCTCCCAGATGATGCATCCCAGTCTTCTTGAACGAAGTAGTTTCAAAATGCATGGGACACTTCTTTCTGTGGGGGACCTTGCCAATACGGGGAAGGGGGAGAGGGGGAACTTGTTTTTGGTAACTTGATACTGTGACGGAGCTGAGGCATTCTCCCTCAACGTCGTTGCTTGTAAGCGTCTAGAAGTTTCTTCTCACTCAAACATTTCTTCCAGAGATGCTTTTTTGTTTTTAAATGTTTCTTCTGTATTCATTATTCTTTTTCTTCTTCGCCGTAGTAACAGTGTGGATGCATCCTGGAGCTGCTACCAAAGACATATAGTGCTTTTCTTACACTATATTTCTTCTGTAGGTAGTGAGGTCGGTGATAGAGATGCATCGGTCATTAACAGTAATTTATTTAGAGAAAACCTGAACTAACTTGCGCCTCAAAGCTCCCATTTCTATAGTTCCTGAACTTCACTCTTCCAGCCCCCTTAGGGGGAGGTTCTAAACTAGGACGTAAGTTCTGCCCCCGGCAAAGTCTGACTCCTAACTAACAGACACTGTGCGGCGCACAGTGACGGTGGCATACATGGAGAGCGCTGTCCCTTTCTCCCAGATGATGCGTCCCAGTCTTCTTGAACGAAGTAGTTTCAAAATGCATGGGACACTTCTTTCTGTGGGGGACCTTGCCAATACGGGGAAGGGGGAGAGGGGGAACTTGTTTTTGGTAACTTGATACTGTGACGGAGCTGAGGCATTCTCCCTCAACGTCGTTGCTTGTAAGAGTCTAGAAGTTTCTTCTCACTCAAACATTTCTTCCAGAGATGCTTTTTTGTTTTTAAATGCTTCTTCTGTATTCATTATTCTTTTTTCTTCTTCGCCGTAGTAACAGTGTGGATGCATCCTGGAGCTGCCACCAAAGACATATAGTGCTTTTACACTATATTTCTTCTGTAGGTAGTGAGGTCGGTGATCGAGATGCATCGGTCATTAACAATAATTTGTTTAGAGAAAACCTGAACTAACTTGCGCCTCAAAGCTCCCATTTCTATAGTTCCTGAACTTCACTCTTCCAGCCCCCTTAGGGGGAGATTCTAAACTAGGACGTAAGTTCTGGCCCCGGCAAAGTCTGACTCCTAACTAACAGACACTGTGCGGCGCACAGTGACGGTGGCATACATGGAGAGCGCTGTCCCTTTCTCCCAGATGATGCGTCCCAGTCTTCTTGAACGAAGTAGTTTCAAAATGCATGGGACACTTCTTTCTGTGGGGGACCTTGCCAATACGGGGAAGGGGGAGAGGGGGAACTTGTTTTTGGTAACTTGATACTGTGACGGAGCTGAGGCATTCTCCCTCAACGTCGTTGCTTGTAAGAGTCTAGAAGTTTCTTCTCACTCAAACATTTCTTCCAGAGATGCTTTTTTGTTTTTAAATGCTTCTTCTGTATTCATTATTCTTTTTTCTTCTTCGCCGTAGTAACAGTGTGGATGCATCCTGGAGCTGCCACCAAAGACATATAGTGCTTTTACACTATATTTCTTCTGTAGGTAGTGAGGTCGGTGATCGAGATGCATCGGTCATTAACAATAATTTGTTTAGAGAAAACCTGAACTAACTTGCGCCTCAAAGCTCCCATTTCTATAGTTCCTGAACTTCACTCTTCCAGCCCCCTTAGGGGGAGGTTCTAAACTAGGACGTAAGTTCTGGCCCCGGCAAAGTCTGACTCCTAACTAACAGACACGCACTCTGTATGCCGTCCTGTGGTGGCGTATCTCTGAGTGCGCACTCTGGCCTCTAGCGGCTATAGGCGTCTATATGAGATGCCTTACGACAGCCACACAGTATTTTAAATCAATGTCGTTCTATAATTAAAGTAGATGCTGTAGCTGCGTTTGAATAAAAAAGAATGGAATACCTCCAGTAGTTTCAGAGTTATGGTATTTTGAAAATAGGAAAACCTTAAACGTGTTTTTCTCCTTTTTTTATTTGTGGTAGTATGTACCTTATGGTTCTAGGGGCCTCATATACAGTATATAAATATACTTAAATGGGCCTGTCCAGGACAGTTCAATGTTAAGTCTTCCTTCAGTTACGGTTCTTTTTCTATGCCTACAGCTACACTGAATATTCTTGGATATTCATCACACATCTTTTAATATCCCTTCACATCTGACAAGTTATTACACTCTCCATATCTGTTTCTCTTTACTTTATGTATTCCTCGTGCCCAGGCCCGATGAGGGCTGTTTTACTTTTTTTTTTTTTTTTGCCCCGTCCTGGTGTCAAAAAAAAATAAAAAATAAAAACATAGGGTATCACCGTCATCACAACCATCAAAGTGTATTTAATTTCATAAGTTTTTCTCGCATTTATTTCTTTCAGTCACAAACCCTATGCATAAAATGAGTAATGCAAGCAAGAAAAAAGTTCGTCAGTATTCGGTGGAATATCTAAAATTTGGTTTTATACCAGCTATCAATGACGAACAGTCACATTTCTACTTCTTTTGCCAAAAATGTTTGACCAACGAATCGAATCAATGAAACGTGGTCGCTTTGAGGTGCATATAAAGGCAAAACAAAGTGCATATGTAAACTCAGAATTAAATTACTTCAAGTCTCTAAAGGAAAAGTTTGAAAAAAAGATCAACAATAAAGTCTCTGTTCACTGCACAAACTGTTACTCTCGGTCGTACTCTTCAGGTTAGATATGAAATTTCTTTACTCATTTTTAAATCTGGAAAAAATCATACTGATATTGAAGGTTTAATTAAACCTTCAATATCAGCATTTCTTAAAACAGTTCTGGACATAGATGACAAAGATGTTAAAGCCATGCCACTCAGTAACAATACTGTTAGCAGAAGCATAGATGAAATGACTGAAGATATTGAAACGCAACTTGTTGAAAAGCTGAAATCAAGAATATTCTCAGTACAAATTGATGAATCAATACTGAGATACAGTGAGGCAGTATTGCTAGCCTATGTAAGATGTATTGATAAAGGTGAATTTCTTGAATAAATGTTATTCTGCAAATCATTAGAGAGCACCACTACCGCCACTGATATATAATAAGCTAAAAAATTACTTATATGTCAATAATATATCAATGAAAAACATAACATCTTGTGTTGCAGATGGTGCTCCTGCTAAGATGGGCAAGAAAATGGCTGCTTAAATTTGATAAAAGATGAGAATCCAGAAATGCTTGTTGTGCACTGTCTTATTCATAGAGCAAACTTAGTGTCCAAAAATATTTCTCGTTCTTAATGAGGTACTAAAATCGGGTTTGAAATGTATAAATGCTGTCAAAGCTAATGCCAAATGCGAACGTCTCTTCAAGAAATTTTGTGAAGATAAAAAATGCAGACCATGTGACTTCCACTTCACACTGAGGTAAGGTGACTCTCGAAGGGGAATTGCTTGAAAATATTCATGAACTATTTGATGTTCTTGGCGACTTTGTAAGTGACAAGCCTTAAAATGAAGAGCCTACTAACCGTTGATGGTAAAGCATTTGAGTTATATAGCAGATATCTTTGAAAAACTGAATATGTTAAATAAACAACTTCAAGGAACAAATAAAACTCTTGTTGATGCAAAAGCGAAGATATTTAGCTTCATTACATTTATAGTTATGTCAAAAACATATTTCTGACAAAAAATTTTGACCGGTTTCATTGACTAAAAAAATGTGAGGTGACTGATACTGCTGTACTTATCATTGTCGATCATCTGAAAATATTGGTTTCTACTTTGAAAGAAAGATTTCCGGATTTAAAACAAATTGATTTTCCTACATGGGTTATCCAGCTAGTGCTAGTGGATGTCTGATGTTTCAATGTAGTACAAAGAACATTCAGATATGTAAAATGATGAATCAAAACTTTATTCAATTTAAAAGTAGCGATAGCATATCTTTGTGATTAGATAGAGACTAAATACCCATATTCAACCAACTTTGCAAGAAAACTGTTAACATTCTCATCTTCATATTTAGATGAATGTGGCTTAACTGCTGTAAATTATTAGCTACTGAAGAAAGGAAATCGCCTAGATATCACTAAACGAGGAGACTTGATGTTGAAGCAAACTAAACTGGTGCCTAATATAACATCTCTCTGCTGCAGGCATGAAGCATAAGGATCTCACTAACTTTAGTTTACCTATCTTGAGGTAAACTAAAATTGTATTTTGCATTTGATAAGAAACTATTTTATTGCATAGTAATTAAACTGATCAACTTATTGCCGAAAAAGCTTCTATTTAAATTATTTTATATTTATACATTTCAGTATTTTATTGTTTTGAAACTTTATTTGCTGTTTTTATATATCCCTTCATATTATTATTATAATTTTAACAATTTGTTAGTGATTTCTTCCTCAGTACTTCAACATTTCTTTCGTTCTTTTATTTTTCTCTTCCATGGATGTCATGTTCTTTGGAAGTTTGTTTAGACCAAATCAATGGCCTTTCAGGCTTCCTCCACGTGAATGTGTTCGCTTTCTGAATAATAAGAATTATATATCACAGGGGAAGGCATCAGGATTTTAGAGATGCTTAGTTTGGGCATAGTCAAAATAAAGTTGGAAACCAAAGATCTAGAAATATGTCATCAAAGGCTATAAGAAGAATGTGAAAAGTATAAAAGAAAATACGAAGAGTATCTTGATGATAGACCCATTAAAAGGCATTATGACAGTAAAATTAAGACCATGAAAATATAATTAAAAAGGTAAATGAGAACAGCTTATCTGTCCTAACACGGATTAGTAAGTTGGAAAGCACTGAAGAGTAATAAAACCCTCAATTATAAGAGTTCAATCCTTCCTAATGGACACCCATGCCTAAATTTCATGAAATAAAAATTCCAGTTCTCTAAACGGCAGTGAATAGAATGAGTTCGGTATTACATTTGATACTTTAATACAAAACACCTCTATGCCATCTGTGCCAGTTCTCCATTATACAATACATTGTTCATTCTCATCTCTTCAATCAACTTTTCTGTGGCAAGAAATATATTTAAGGATGTTGGCAGCTCCTTAGCTCTCCTGTCTTTTATGGTCAGCTCTAACGACAGAGACTACGAGTGAGAACTAAATGAAAAAATATAAAATGTTTTCTTCATATTGACACTTTATTAACTACGAGCTTCCTGATCCTTTATGAGCTTATATAAAGTGATGCTCATTCTTTTAATAAAAAAAAATCGTTTTATGAACATACATGACTGAAATATACACAATTTATTGACAGTAATGTTCAACAGACTTCCACTTGACACACTGCTTTCAATATTGATGATACTTTAGAAAAAAAAATATACAACAAAAAAATACTGTACACAACATTCTTATCAATATACATAAGTGTATTCCTTTAGTGTCAATATCAGTCATAAATTATCGTCTTCTTTTATTCCACCTCCAATGCCATACAGAAAAATTAATGAGTAGCAACAAAAACTTTTTACGTGGTTTCACTTATGGAATGTCAATAAGTATACAAAAATGAAAAAATGGAGACGATTTAAATAGTGGAAAGGGAGTTCCTTTTCTAAACGTACTAGTATTTTCTGGAACAAGTCTTTTTTTAACTATACAAATAAATATTACTACAAGCATTATTATTATCCTTCTATAATTCAGTGGGGAAAAAAAGATGTGTCAAAAGCAATTTGTGGGTGCTCACTAAGTTTCAAAGTATCCTGAAGTATACTAATTTCCACAAGTCCAAAGTGAAAAAAATCTGTTAAATTCCTTTCTCACTACGAAACATCTCTCATCACTTTATCATTTAAATTTTTAATTCAACAATACTATTCAGAAATTAATTGCATACTGCCCTTACGGAGCCATTTTCTCAAGAGCTACATTCTATTGCAGTGGTCTTCCCAGTTTTTGAGTATTTTAAAAAACATATGACATGTATGTCTTGTTTCATCATTGAAACAGTTATTAGATAGATAGTTTTCTTCCCAAAGGTCGTATCTTAACATACATGGCATCAGCACAATTATTCATATACTTAAATGCTTATTTCCAAAAGTAAACTTGAAGCAAAAGTGTGAATAAGACATATAACATGAGGTCATGGAGTCAAAGAATGGGACAAGCACCACACTGTCCAAAATAGTTAATTATAGCACTATTCTATCAACATTATTATCCCAAGAACAGCCTGGAATCCCAATACATTGGATTGATAATATGGTAGAAAATTCCTGGATGTGGAGGGGTGACAGACTGTTCCTGTACCTAGATATTGTTGCATTTGAGCGCAGTAAAATTGGGACAAATTCCACTCTGGTCTTCCATGTTCTTACATGACCAGCTAGTCAATAGCACTCCATGACGCATACTTTCAAGCACCCAGCAACAAATCATAGTGTAAGGTGTATTTATTTCCCTTTTTTTACACCATCAATGGTGTTCTATACCATGCTGCCTCTGTCTCAATGTTAATTCTCTGATACAGAGACTGGAAGTAGGACACTATGTGTTTTTGTGCCTTTTTGGAAATATTTTGTGCTTATTACCATGAGTGATTATTCAAGTTAAAGGGATTTGACAGTACCTTACTGCGAGAAAAAAATTATATCAACCACAGAAATGTAGCTGAAACGAAGGGGTATTTTGGCTGGGTCTGTACAAGCTAAGCAACAAAGAAGCATGCAACTGCTCGTGTTGTTGACCCACAAGGAAAAATAGTTGCTCTGATAAAGCAACCATGCCCGAGATACACCAATTTTCAACGAATTTTGAAGTATCGGGGATTATTATCACAACATATTCATACAGAAGTTAGCACAACAGATTCAAATGAAGAGATGGAAGCCAAAGAATGCAGCTGTTTATTAGGCCCATTGAGTTCTTGCACCATCAAATACTTGTACATGTTTCTCCACAGCGATACAACATAGTTATACTAAAGAGGGGTTGTGTCAGTGAGGAAGAGTGGAAAAGACTATTACAAAGAGTGGCAGCATCAAAATTCCAATAATAAATTATTGTATGCTAGACTTCACAGATACATTCCCTGTCACAAACTTTGTGAGCCTTAAAAGTCTCAGATGCAAAAAAGTTTGTCAGTCAAATCAAATCTTTCAGCTTCTCCCATCAGTGGTTGTCACAGGGGATCAATCGTCTCTATAATGCCCTATTGCCTGCATTCTGTCACACCCCACCTACGCCACGTCCAAAATCCTCTCCCCCTTAAGTCTGCTAGCTCCATCTTCAGCATCTTTCTCCTAACATACCCGTAATTCCTCCTCAGCACAGTTCCAAACCATCTCGATTTTGCTTTTCCACCATATACAAAAAACGTCCTCCCTCACTATCCCTCTAATGTACTTTTCCTCTATCTAGTCCATCCCTGTCATGCCTAAGAAAACCTCAGTACCTTCAACTCTGCTAGAGTCTTTTTGTCTGTGGAAGCGTCTCCAAGCTATATAACACAGCAAAGTTAAAAAAAAAAAAAATTTAATGGTCATAATACGCCTTTTCCGAAACAATTTATAGTAACCTGGGTACTTAAATATGACAGTCTATATTGAACAAAACAAAAGAGTTCGTACTGAGGGCAATCTTTAATGAGGGCTACATATTAGTCAAGGGGCATAATGGTACTATAAGGTTAAAGCCTTCGAAGGGCGAGTTCAGGCCTTCAAAGTTTAATCCTGTACAGTCTCCTCTAGGTCCAAAATGTGACTGCCCTTTGATACTGCAAAAGCTAAGTTTTTATGCAGTCCAATGACTTACATCCTTGCTGATAATAACCTAGTACAGTACTTTGAAAAATTATTTTGCGAGCAAGAGATTCATGAAAAAGCTATTCTCGACCCAGGGGAACAGGAGGAGGATTTGGACAATATTTATGACTGGTAGCATAAGTGTGGAAAATTACCTTTTTTTCTCTACCTTTATATTCATTTATATTTTTCAACTTGGAATTTAGGTGTTACCTCCATACTGATACTAGTGAAATAGGTATGCAGTGCAGTGTTAGATGTGGAAACATTTTAGACTGTGCTGCTGAGATAAAGTGATTTACAGTAATTGTTAAATTTTTTTTCCTTTTCCATATATCATTCTCAATTACCTGTACATGCATTACCCATACTACACGCAAATTTCCAGCAACATATATCTAATAGAGTTTGTGCTATAACGCTCATTTCTGGGTTATACGGCGTACATTGTAAATGCTGAAGTGAAGAAAAATTAAGTTAAATGTTGCAAAAATATGGCATTTTGAGTTGCAAAACTATGACTGCACTTCTCTCCATTCTTTATATTGTCCTTCAGCCGTTTTTTGACCCATGACCTCGTGTCATTCTGGGGCGGAGAGACAAATCCTCCTGAATTTCTTTGTATTACAAAGCTGCTGCTCTAATACAGTATTTTGCACTTCAAGGTGTAAAGGTATTTCATGTTTTCAAATTGCACAATATGTACCATCTGCAGTTATATATTAATGATGAAAGGTATGTTCTGAGTATCATGTTGACTATCATTCTCTTCTGAAGATGGCAGAAAATATCTGTTAACACTATGACCTAAAAATCTTCCTGCCCAGTTTCGGTGACTGGCATTTTTTTCAATTTAAGATAAAAAAAAGAGCTCAGTTCCCTGTGCTTTAAAATTAACTGTCATTGTCTTTGAAGAAGAGCCACTGTCTGTATTCAGCTGCAAAAACACTGACGTAAACTCTCCTTGCATCTGAGTGCACAGAAGCTTACATTTAATATTCACATAGATGCATCTAAGATATGATGCTCATACATCTGAAAAGTTGCATCTTATTGACATATATGAAGAATTTATCTGCTTTCTCTTCTTGTGCAGGAAGTCCAATACAATAACCAGTTTCTGCATCAGAAAATCCTATAAAAGTAGAGCCCATCGGTATTTAGTCTTTCAGTTCAACAGCTACAGGTATGAGAGGGGGATCATCTGCAAAGAATATAAAGCACAAACAAATTTATTACAAACAAGTAATAGAGATCGGTGGTGATATTTTTATCTTAAACTTTTCATATTCATACTGATTTTGAAGAATTCAATTATTAAATACTAGACAAGTGCCTCTAAACTTATAGACAATACTTCATTTGCTAAACAAGTATATTAAAGGGAGCCACAATAAAGATAACATGTAATTCAATATCAAAACAGTGCAAATATCTTGATCATTATATCCAGGGGTTTTGGGTACTATTAAGTAAAAATTACTTAACTTTAGTTTATATATGGCCTATACAGTTGCATAAAATGAGCAAGAATCATTCCAAAGAGCAAGACGGCGAAGAATGAATTTACAAAGTAATGTTCAAACCATATTTAAATCCTTAAAACAATACTAAAATATATAAGTAATCATAATTAAAGTCAGTTTACTGATTTTACAATGAATTCTGAATGAAATGTCACTTACCAGCATCATCGTCAACATGCATGCTCATGGACATGAAGTGAGTCATATCCAACGTCTCTTCCTGGGGCACGTTAGGTGTCACACTTCCAGGTAACATTCTAGTCAAGCCAAGAGAGGACAATGCAAGGGCACTGGGAGTCATAGGATCTCCACGGTAGACCATCGCATCCATTAAGCTTGGGTATGCTGATTTGCGACCACCCTCGCACAGTGCTAGATGACGCGCTGTACATGCAATGAAAATATTGTGATTAGACGAAAGACAAACGAAGTACAATACGTTCTTTAATGACTATAAATATAAGTTTTATATACAGTTTTCCATTAAAATTCTTATTTCAATACAGTATCTACAGATACTATTGAGGTAGTAAAAACTAAACAGAGGGGAAGAGAATAAACTTGGGATTTCATGCAATTCTACCCAAAAATCACTTATATTCACCATGCCTTGACAACAAAACAAATTCACGGAATAATAATAATAATAATAATAAACTTTATTTCCATTTTACAATGGGTATTCGTCAGCCAGGACAAGCCCCAACCCCCCACTGTGATGTCCACCCACAGCAGTTCCTGCCAGTAAACAGCTTAAACTCTCGGTCTTGGACGGGGACCGATCTTTTGACCTCGTGAATGCGAAGCCAGCGCGTTACCACTGTCATCCCATGACACACAAGAGATAATAGCGTGGAATTCTTTATTCCCACCCAAAAATACTATACAACAATCTAAGGAGATATGTATAAAGATGAGAGCTAATAGTACCATCACCTACAAGCATTTAACAAACAGATATATTGAATACACTACCAATAATTTATTATATTCTGCATCCATACTCCCTACATATCATAGAAATTGACTACAAGGGACACACCAATGAAGCATAAAAAATTCCATATTTTCCAAAATATATTTCTTGCTACAACACAGCTGATGGAAAGAATGAGGACATGCAGGATATGAAGCCAGCTTCCTTTCTTACTCTCTCTCTCTCTCTCTCTTCCTCTAGGTATGGCCCCCACCTCCTGGCTTTGATGGATATGGAACCATGTTAAAAGAAAGAAAAGACAAAGTACGGCATATCAAGATATTATTACTTACCCATATGGTTACCACTTCTTGTAGAAAAGCTACAGATACAATACAAAGGTTTTGAAAGAACAACAGGAGGTCCAATTCTGTAGAAAGCATTTTTATTCTTCCCATTGGGATGGAAAACCTGAGCGTGCTTGCTTATCATATTTCGGCAGCACGTAGAGTAACGGCATTTTGTACACTTTTGGTAAGCACTAGAAAATAAATGGAGAAATCAGACTTCAATACTCAGGGTTAAGAGAGGCATGCAAGAGATGGGGTTATAGTCACTGAATAGCACACTGGTACGGTAAAAAGACATAATTTAATCAATTACCAAAACCATTATGATCTGTTCAAGGAGTTACAATCTGCTATTGTGTCTACACCAAACGTATATACCCTAAATATACGGAAAAATAAACTGTAATAATGAATAGGTAAAGATACCACAACTTACTGGAAATGTTGGTCTAGATCAAAGTTTGCATCACATTCCAAACAATAGTACTGTTTTTCTTCAGCTCCTAAATCCACAGTGAGGCTATCCAGTCTCTGAGCAGTTGTTGATAAAGCAATTGTGTTGCTAGCTTGTAGCTGAATTGTAGGTTGCGTGGTGTTCGATAATCCCCGTTTCACGTATGGGCGGAACATGATCTTATCATGACCTACTGGTACTTTATAACGCTGCAGACCTGAAATCAGGGAAGATTTACATGGTCATACAGTAATAAACTTAACAATAGCAACTAGTGACATGACATTTATTGATACAAACCTAATATCATGGACTGATAATAGTCATTTTTAGTTTAAAACAATGATAAAGGTAATTACATTTCATACTGCAAATCTATAGCCGGGAAATAATACAAGTAATTTTCTGGAAAGTTAATCAAATATAATAATAAAAATCATTGCTTCCTACTGAAAACCTAAAATCAAGCTAAGACAATAATAATTTTGTAGAAAAATGACTAGAACAATTGGCATGACCACTGAAAACTGAAATAGATAAAATAGCTCAGCCAAGGGAATGTAACCATAACAATAATATATGCCACGGTTTTATATAACTACAACTAAGAAAATGAGAACATAGCATTTCACAGAAACTTTACCATAATAATACTATAAATTCTTTTACTACAACAAACCTGATATCAAAGAATAACAATCATTTCGTCGAGTTAATCATATACTGTACTAACAAATTGGTGTTTTATAACAAAAGCCTGAAATCTGTTAATGATGAAATAATTTATAGAAAGAATACCATACAAATAATCAATGATACTGTTTCAGTTATTATAATCTGAAAAGTAGAATTGTAACAAAAGCAATGTTGCAGTCAGTTAAACAATACATTAAAATGACACTGCTTTTACTATTACAAGCCTGATATCAGGATATCATTACATAATCTTTCGAGAAAAAGTGGGCAAATCATCAAGTAACATCGTTGTTTTCTATAAAAAATACTAAGAAACTTAATGGTCCTGTACAATAAGGTTACTTGAAGGCTAACAGATTGCCGGATTGTCCTTTCAATTCTTGAATCTCATGTAAAGCACTATCACATTGAATAAAAAAATCTATCATGAAACTAACTAATTTCATGTATTTTTTTACATTTCTGTGAAGAGTACTATCCACCTCAAGGTCATTACTTAATGATATTTCATGTAAACAAGCTGCTCCATTAGTTTTCTGTGACACAAAAAAGATATAGTGCAGGGGATGGAACACTCACGTCATCACCCCTAATTACAACAAATATTTTTCCTGCCACACAAAATGTGTACAGAGCTTAATGTCTCACCTATAACATTGGAGCGACTAATGTGGTCCTTTCTCTTGTGCTCATCCAGTAAATATTTACTGTAGAAACTCAGACAGCAGGATTTGCACTTGCCCTGCTGATTTGCATGTTTCTGGGAGAGAATATAATAACACATGAAAATTTAGTAGACAGATAGATATTAGCTCAAACAAGACGCCATATCCCACTTATTCAACAGGTTGACCATAACTGTAGTTAAATAAAGCGAGGTATAAGGTTTCAAACCATCCTACTTGTCCTTGCCTCCTCTGACAATCATTCAGTGGCAAGAAAAAATAAAACCAGGAAAGGAGGAATGGACAGCTCCATGTTCCTGGAAGTAAGTTATCTTTTTCTGAACGATAATATATCCTGCTGAAATCAGCTGGAAGGTCAGTAATCAACAAATAAAGCAAAAACAGAAATTCTTAACAAAAGTGCAATACTTTGTCAAATTATCAGTGTTCTATCATTACCAGAGAAACAGACTTAAAAACATACTACAGAATATGAGAATACATAAGGGTTTTTCATGATTTAGAAATATTAGTTCCTGCTAGGACATGCCTTTCTTCTAATGAAACTGGGTAGGCCACTTATAACTTCTGAATTATATGTTCAGATTAGTATCTCAAAGAAAACTTCTATTATGCAAATTGCTAAAATATTTTTTTCCAAAATACTCAACTAAAATTTACCCTCAATTTTGTCATATCCAGTTTGTTCACTTGTGGGTGGACACAACTGAACAAGAGGCAACAAGGCTTCATCATACCCTGGGCATCCATATCACACTTTTTCTTAAAGTCAGCTCTTATGACGAGCAGTGAATACAGGAGGAATTATTGCTATCCATTACCAGGGACTGGTAGTATAAATATGGAAAACATCCAGACTAATAATATACTTACCTGTAGATGCTGTAACATTCGGAAAGAGAATGATGAGGCTGAAGAAGAAGTCAGGATTTTTACAGAGAGACAATAATGGCACTGAACATATGGGGAGTCTTTGTGTTCCTGCAAATGAAATCAGAAGCCATGAATATAAAATAAATTAAATCAATTGAGATGCTACATCTTGCCAACTCAGAGGAATGGCCACAACTACAGAAAAGAATTCAGGGGTCAAGATTTTAATAAACACTTCCAATCATTTCTCCTATGTCTGTTTATGGAGAAAAACAAAAAATAATCAGGATGGGAGGAAGTGCCAAAAAAAATTATTAAAAGGGGAAGTGCCCAAAATAAATTATCAGGATGGGAGGAAGTGCCAGCTTCCGAAAAGTAACAATGCCATTTCACACTAGACTTTCTATATGAGGCATGTAACCCCAATTTAATACACCTTAGAAACCAAGAACCACATGGCATACAAGACTACAGCTACTTGCAGAACACAATACCCAACATCTGGAAGTAATATCATTATCACTATGCCAAACCCCTGTGGGGGGAGGAGAAAAAAAAAAACACACACCAGCTACCGTCTTCACATTGACCCATAACGGTTCTCTGCACCCTTTACAATGATGATGAATGACTAATGCTGCTACAAATTACACCTCACATTCCTTTAGTTCAGTCAAAACATTGATTCAGGCCATTACACTCCACAAACACCATTCTTAGAGACCTGAGAAAATTTTTCACTGTCATCAAATCAGCAAGGCCAGTACGCACGACACTTTTCTACACACTAGACACAAGTAAAGTCTTTGATGCCATCCACTGCATATGGCATGGCCCATCTATACTCAGATATACATGTACTTACAACTCTGAAGTGATTAATAATGCTGAAGTATATGGAAGAGGTGAAATTGCAAACTTCACATCTATATGGTAATTCACTTTCATAATGTTTTTTAGCCATGTGATTGACTAACTGGAATTCCCCAGTGAAGCTTTCTGTACAGATGCGACACCACGTGTATCTGGTATCCATCTGTTGGTGTCTCTGCAAAAAGAAAGAAAAAAAATTAAGAGTAAATTCTATTTTAATTATGTGAAATCTTCCCTCTGTCAGCTATCATGACATGCAAATACGAATTAGGGTGTCTTTTCCCTCACAACAAATCCATAGTAATTGTTATCAAGAATATTTTAAACCATTACTCAGTATCTTAATGACCACAGCCCCTCTCCAACTCCCTAATCTTCTCATTCTTTGACTACTACACTCCAAGGGAACAGAAGAATTGAGGTAGCTGGGCCTCATAATTCCCTGCCCATGTCTATTCCCTGACATACACGCCGAACTTTAAGAAAAGGAATTCAGATAGCAGGGATATGAAACATTATGATAAGCTTCACATTTCCTTAGGAGTTCAAAATCTCATCAGTTACAATAAATTTTTGCAGAAAGATGTTTGTTACATTGTGTGTCACTATTAATCCTCAATAAGAATGTGGACAGAGAGAGGTTGGAGCTAGAGAATAAGGGCAGGATGCCCTCCCTAACACTCTGCAGTGGGCTCAATTGCAGTTCTGTCGGTTCCCAAGTCGAGCACCCTAACCACTGCAATACCACTGTCCCCATTTCGGCAAAAATAGATTTTTACTGCTACCAATATCATCTGCAGATTTTTCATCAGAATATACATAAAACCTTATTGAGAAATTAATCTATTATGTCAAGAAATATGGCAACTACTCACATGTACATTAAAAAAATTATATTTCATATAAGAGATGCATTTAAGAAGCTGTCAGTTGGCTTCATTGATTTATTTTTTCTTTCAAATGATATGCCATACTTAGCCAGCAGCGTAGTCATACTATAGATAAAATGCTACCGTGCCTAAACATACACCCATTACTTTCCCTATGCCAAATCAGGGAAGGAAGGAAGGACTCAGGCCTATTCACATTAATAATTTTAACAACTTGAAAGAAACATACTCCCCCATCACACTGGATATCTCCTCTAACACTTAAATGCTGGTAAAACTAACAAAAGTAACAATATCATCATACTTACAAACTTCGAATGATAGTCTTTGTTTTCTTGGGTACTGAAGTGCTCTGTGCAATAATCACAGCAGAAAGTTAGTTCAGGATTGTGATTGCCCAAGTGGCTCTTCAGGTGAGTGTAGAACTCTATATTGTTTCCAAATGTCTCCTGCTATAGTGGAAAAATAAATCTATAAGATTGACAAGTTGCATACAAAATTAAAATATTTCAATAAATATCTCCGCAATTGGCCACAACTTTAAACAAACGTTTTAAAAAATATATAAAAGCAATAAAGCACACATCATAAAATAAAATTATAATTCACATGCAAAGACAAACTTTACAAAACCTAAGGTCAATTCTACCATCATCAATACATAAACTTTCATATTTCAAATTGCAGCAAATACTTTTACTAACTGACAATATACTCTGCTGAAGCCAATAAAATAGTCAAAAAATAAGACCAATGCCCTAGGGTCTGAAGAAAAAAAATTTCCTAAACTCCAGATTGAACAAGACCCCTGGGTGAAAGTGGCCAACTGGTGAAATGTCTGCACGTACCAGGAGCTGACCTTGACGTATTTAACTGACAGTATGTCTGCAATAGGGTCTAAAAAGCTTAAATCTGGCCTGGGGATTAAGACCAAAATGTCAACCATCTTCAATTTTGATTATATTGGTCTCAAATAATATACAAATTCCTCCAGATTATGTTCTGTATTTGGTGTGACCCACCTCCACACTTTAGATGTAGTCTGAGAGCAACAAATGCAGGTTGCATACTAAACATCAAAATAAATCTATAGCGCATAATATATGTGAACCCTCCAAAATGTATTCTATATGGTGTCATACTAAATGATGCTATATATCAGGAACATTGATCAACAATAATGCATGTGGCATGTGACCAGTTAAAATGCTCTAATCTCTCTAAATATATTCATTTTTCATTAAATAAATTAACTAAAAAATATGAGCCAGGTTCACTTATAATTAGCTACTTATATACTAAAGGATTTGGAGAATAATTATATTACTTGCAGAAAATAGTGACAAGGCAACAAGCATGAAAATTCATAGATGCCATGTAAAGTCTTAACACATCAACAGCAAGTTCAGCCAAATTATGTTTTTTGTGGTTATCAAGTAAGCATAATATGAATAATTACAGAATTTTTCATATAAAAGGATATGTAAAATGGAAGGCTTTCACAAAGCCATAAAAATTGTCCCACATATAGCCGACTACAATAGGTGATATTTCATGCTATTCAGAAATTTTCATTTTAAACGAGTACAGTTCAGTGCAGTTCTGTGCATTGACTCGGGACCCCACCTCTTTTTCAGCAGTTTTAAAAGGAACATTATTTAATAAAATGCACTTTCAAATCACATATTTGAATTAGAAAATTCCATATTTTGAAAGAAACCTCCCAATCTCATGGGGTGTAGATAAATCACTAATGCTAATGACAAACTAAGAAACCTTATCCTTCTAAGGCAGGTGGGTGGCCGCAACTGTAACAAATCAACTGAGACAGCAGGATATCAACAAACCCAGACCATCCTTATATCCACTGCCTATCAAAAATATTCAGGGATAAGGTTCTGCTGCTCTCCTCATTGCCATAATCCTTATTAGCTCGTTCATAGAATTTGAAGTGCATAAGAGAAGATAATTCTTCTACATCACCAAGGGTATCCCTTTTAGTCTCTTCATACAACCCACAGCAAGAGAAAGGTGGAATTAATTCTTACCAACAAGAGATAAATACAGCAGACAAAGAGCTACAGTCTGAGCAACTGACAATAGAGCGAATTAATTTTTAGTTACTTCTCTTTAGACCTACATTGCAAAGATGGCAGTTGAAAGTATAATTATTAAATTCTCTGCCAAGACTTGAATCACCCTGAATCTGGCCATAATAGAAGGGTTCCAATTCCACTGCATCCGGTTTCATTGAAAGGCTGCTTGCGTTCCCTACTGGTACAGGAATTTGTGTTGTTGGAGGCGGCATGTCCTTGGGACTGAAAAATAAGAGGAATTCATCAGAAAAAATTCAATATATATTACCATGTATTAAGCCTTAGAGCTTTGCTTTAACGTACAAAACACTAAGACTTAAAACTGTATACCACTTAATAAATCAAATTTCAGATGTCTGCAAGATGTAGGTATACGAATTTTCTCAAAGAAATATATATACAGTAATCTCTCGTTTATCGCGGGGGTTCGGTTCCGGGACCAGTCGCGATAGGTGAATTTCCGCGAAGTAGGAACACCTTTAAAAGAATTTTTTTTTTTTTTTTTTTTTTACACTTCTTCCACGAGTACAAAGAGGATTACGATAAGAAAAGATCATCATCATCATCATTTTATATTATATATATATATATATATATATATATTATATATATATATATATATATATATATATATATATATATATATATATATATATATATATATATATTTTTTTTTTTTTTTTGGGGGGGGGCATTTATTATCCTACTAGGAAACCTGTTCCATGCATCAGCTACTCTACGGCATTACCAAGCCAATTTTCACCAATTTCCCTTCTGAACCAAAATTTATCAAGCTTAAATCGATTACCCATTACGAGTTCTGGTTTGATCACAAATTTTTAAAACTTTATTAATTATCACCCTTGTAATGACCTGTCAGATGTGAAGGGATGATAAAAGATGTGTAATGAATATCCAGCTCTCTGCTGGGTTTTAACATACCTCTGCATTGCTTTTACGATGTCTATTCCAAAAATTCTCCTTAGATATTATTATTATTATTATTATTATAACTATTATTATTATTATTATTATTATTATTATTATTATTATTATTATTATTTTTAAAAATAATTTTCCTTTGATGATGATTGTGAAGATTATTATTATAATTATTATTATTACGAATTTGTAATTAAGCCATTATTTTTAAAATAAATAATGTAGTTTTGGTTGAATGAACAAGAGTTAATTAAAGATCTCTCTCTCCAACATTCTATTCTACCCAACCCCCCACACTCTCTTTGTCCCAGCCAACTAGGGAGGGGCACTATACACAGTTATTAAAGTAAATAAACCAACAGATGTACTAACAATGATGAGCCCTTAATAATAATAATAATAATAATAATAATAATAATAATAATAATAATAATCTCCACAATCATCATCAAAGGAAAATTATTGTTGCCAATAATAATAATAATAAGATCTAAGGAGAATTATTGGAATAGACATCATGAAAGTAATGCAGAGCTATATTAAAACCCAGCAGAGAGCTGGATATTCAATACACATCTTTTATAAGCCCTTCACATCTGACAGGTCATTACACTCTCCATCTCTGTTTCTTTTTACAGCCTGATAAAGGCTGTTTTATTTTATCATTTTTTGGCCCATCCTGGTGTCACAATAATGTAAAAAAAAATAAAAAAATAAAACAAAATAAAAATTTACCCCCAAATAAATCGCGATACAGTGAATTCGCGAGAGGTGAATCGCGATAGAGCGAGGGATTACTGTACATGCTAAAAATCAAGTTGAATGCACACCATACGAGTATATGTAATGAAAATATAGAGCCAAATCCACTAGCAAATTTAAGAAATGGGCCTTAAATTTCCCTAGTTTATCCTGGTGCTATCACAGGGCTTCATCACACACAGACATTTGTAAGGGTAAATATTGCAGTATATCTTTTACATGCCTCTCACCCTCCAGGATATCAAGGCCTCGTATGGGCAGAACCTCACACAACCCATCCAACAATCCCATCTGCCTACCTCGACTTGCAACATCAGGTAGTAAGATGTGTAAGTCTATGGTGCATCACTGCAGATGACACACATTGAAGCAACTTTAAAGGGCAATAAATAATGTTGCAGACAAAAAAAATTCTCCCGTATTTGGAATTCAATATAGGCTACTTCTAATATTTTTAGAACAGGATTACATATCACATTTAAGTAAGAGCCTGGTCACAGCTGACCAAATAAAAGGGATACAACAGGGTTTCCTTATACCCTGCACATCTTCATCCCTTCTGTTATGTGTTCTGTAGAAAGAATATAAAAATGTAAAAAGGGCCTGTCAGCCCATATGTACTCTGTGTCTTTTTGTAAGAGCTTAAAACACCCAAGAATTAGAGTGCAAAAATTTCACTTGCTCAACATTTCCCCACCAGTACCAACACGATAAAATATCAACCTATATACAATAGCCAGAATACTCACAATGGGGGTGGCTGAGTCAAATCATGACTAAAAGCAAGAAACTTAACTCTTTGTAAAAGTTAATAAAAAGAAGGGATTTCTAGTCCCCTAACTGCCGCATTTAGTCGCCTTTTACGACATGCAGGGGAAAAAGGAGATATTATTCCACCCCTGGAAAAATATTGAATGTAATCCAATAATAAAGTACTTACACCATGGTGTTCCCTCTTCGAGGTGTGAGTGCAACTTTGTTTGTGTGCTCCAAGGGTGACTGAGCCTGGAATAAAAAATGATTGTTACAAAAGTTACAATTTCATATCAAGAAGCCATATTTAGTGCTTCTTCGGCAATGGGTGGTCACAAGGGTAACAAATAAAATTAAATAGCATGAATTCAAAATACCCCGATTATTTTCACCTCTTCAGTAATGTGTTTCTCACTAGATAAAAGAAATCAGGGGGTTATGGTTATTAGAGTAAAAAATATTATGTTAATTACTTAATTTCTTCCTGAGATTTAAAACGAACCACTTTTAAGAATATCATAATAAAAACTTAACTAGTATCAGTCTAGTTTTATAGCACAAATGAATAATGAAATATTGAACTATAACCTCTCTTTCCAACATTATTCCGCATTTTACAGAAGCCAGCAAGGGCTCATCACACCCTACACATCTTCAGCTTATCTGTCAGCAAGTTGGAAGAAATGGATTACTAGCAATTCACTCCACTATCCCTTTGAATAGACTTTTGCACAAAGAATATGGCGCAAAATTCTCCGTGACCAGGAGATAAGAAACAAATGGCATTCAATATGGACAAGTTTGATGCTTATACCTTAATTTTTCTCTTAAAGTAAAATAAAAATATAATTTCTACTAAATTATATGCACCCATATTTGCATCTTATATGTATAAAGTATGTCATATTATACTTAAAAGATATTTCAAAATGTTCTTTTCATTATCCTATAAAAAATTATAAAATACTGAACTTCCACTCCCTTATTCAAAGGAATATCTAAACAATGCAAGATATATTTTATCCTTTTTTTATTGTCTATTAGCAGGAAATATTATAATAAATGAGGGTTTTCAATATTCCTTTCTTATTCCTGTAGAGTAGCTTCAACAAGATGTAAGGAAAATTTTCTTCATCTTTCATTTTCCTAAGATATATAAACTCCTTAACCCCCCTAGCATGGATGGCGGCTTAGTCAACGCAAACACTGAATCACATCAATATGTCATCTCAAACATGCTACTAACCATATACCTTTTGTTCTTTTGCAGTAATAAAAAAAATTTAAGAGAACAAGCTAGCTAGATTTCCTGCTCCCCCATCCCTTTCACTCGTTTCCTACACAACAAAATCTTTACTGGACAAGGAAAACGTGGCTGCTTATTTTTCACGAGAGAGAGAGAGAGAGAGAGAGAGAGAGAGAGAGAGAGAGAGAGAGAGAGAGAGAGAGAGAGAGAGAGAGAGAGAGAGAGAGAGAGAGAGAGAGAGAGAGAGAGAGAGAGAGAGAGAGAGAGAGAGAGAGAGAGAGAGAGAGAGCGAGAGCGAGAGAGAGAGAGAGAGAGAGAGAGAGAGAGAGAGAGAGAGAGAAATTAAAAAAACCCTTTCTTAGTATATTAGTGGAACCTTAGCAACTTACCGATACAGGTAAATCTATGGTGACTTGTGGGTTGATAGTTCCTGTCACAGGCGTACTCATAATAATTGAAGGCTGCAATGCAGGCAATGCTCTAGTGACATGCTGACTCTTGTAACGCCAATTGTGATGAGGTTTTTGAGCAACAAAATCAAGCAGATGTAAAACTCCTGGGTCTGTAAAACAAATATAGTTTACTATATTTTGTAACAATACATTATATTAAAGACAGCAGGGTGTATTGTAACAAAATAATTTAATGAAACAGGATTTCCTCTACATCTCTTTTAAATAATCCTCATTACTTTTTTGCACAATTACAAAAGACATCACCCAAATTAGAAGCCAATCACAAATATACTCGTATCAGAAATGATCAAAGCTCTACTCATTGCAGGAAGGTTAATGACTAATTCACATTTTGTGCTACCTGCATCACATATAAGCACTTTTTCACATCATATACACCACAATGCTATACATGAGCCAAAGGGTTGGCAAATGACATAAAGTAGATTCTATATTACCATATTCAGAAATCAATAAGGCAGCGACAACAAAAGAATAGTTCTATTTTTGTTAAGCTCTTTAGTCATAATTTTTCATTTACATTCATATATTCAACATTTCATTTTCCTTGTGTATTAACCCCAAAATTGACCTTACTTTCAGCCTCTCGAGAAGTCAGATAGGTGATGTGCTCAATCATTGAGGTGTAAGCCTGCGCTGAGCAGTGGCCAAATCTCTCACGCCAACACAGTTCATCAAGTACAATTTGTACTTGTTGCAACTGTAACTGGGACAATGTGCTCTGAAGACAGAAAAAAAAGAAAAAAAATCGAATGACGTATTTCTTTCATCAGAAGTCAGTAACTTCATCACATACAAATAGGTCTATGTTTCATTCATAATTACATGTAGGAAATTCAATGGAGTGCTACATGTGCAAAATCCTACACTATTTACAAGTTCATAGCTATGCAATAACATGCAGAGACCTGCAAGCAAACCCCACTGACTGCACATAACTGTAGAACAAATATATGCATGAAGACTATCCTCATGCCTGAGACCAAGCCACATTTGCTCTCACCAATGGTTCAACATTGGTGAGTTAGTAGGCTATGAGATGAGATATCACTACTAACCTTTCCCTGTCTTTGAAATGCAGACAGAGTAAATGTAATTTTTGTGCTGAGAAGCAACACAACACTCATATATGGGTTCTTTGGTATAGAAAACCAGTTTTAAATCTGTCAAGCCACAAAAGCAGCAGCTTTTTGCTATAGATACATACAGCTTTTACCCTATACACAAAACTTTTAATTTTACAAACGAAGAAGGGAATATTTAATATTGGTATTCACCAATATGTAATTAATGTTTTTTCGAACGAGAAGTTGTATCAAAGAGACCTCATCAGAGTTGTTACAAATGTAACAAAAGACATGAAATAAAATATTTCAAAACCAAAGACATAGTAGATATAAATCTACCTATTTTGTTCAACATAGTTTTTTGCATATGAGTTGCAATATCCCTCTGAAACCAACAGAATGGCCACAATTGCAATAATAGATTTCAAATAGCATTAATCCAAAATGCACTGGTCAACATCAACTATTGGTAGCCACTTTCCACAAAGAACAAATATATATACAAGGGCCATAATCCCCCTTACATGCAGGTGGTGGGCAAAATAATGCAAAAATCCATGGACTCGCCGGAGGAAAATGAGGGAGGTATTCTCATTCCCCTAGCTACAGCCCATGTCGTCAAGTTTTTCAAAACACAGAGCAGTATAAATGTTCCACCACCTCAGAGGAAGAAAGATGGAAAATGTAAAACAGCAAAGAAAGAGGTAAGGAATTATCTAGGCTAAGGCCACTTTGCTCAGATAAGAACATGGCTGGTAATTGGGCAAAATCCTTTCCTTTCGACCTTTGGCAAGAAAAATTTATTATTCTCACTATCTTTCCAACAAAAACAATATATATTTATAAGTTGCTATATGCTGAAAATTACCTGAAAAAAAATTATTCTTCCCACTACGTTGTTAAACAGAATAAGAAATACTGTATATACAATAAAACATTACATCCTGGATATTACCTGGAACATTTTTGGTACGTGTTTACGAAGATAGGACATGATTTTTGCATTCGATTGTAAGTTCTCTTCATTGTCGCTGGTTTCACACACGCTAACCTGGTCAAAATGGATTGTAGCATTGAAAGAACTACATAAAAAACAACAATGAACTAAGTTCAACATTTACAGCATACAAATGACGATATTCACTCTATCATTTTGAGTAGGCTTCATCATAACCTGGGCATTCTCATGCTTTCCTTAACAAACATTTTTCTTATCCTAAAATATAGATGATTTTTTAAGACAAAAATACTTTAAATATACCAACAAACTATAAACACATTTCTTACCCTAAAACAAAAGACATTTGATTCAAATATAAAAATACTTCAAATATTGTAACAGACTACCGTAAAATAAAAAAAGGTTTTTTATTCAAATATTTAAATATGATTTATGAAAGCTAAATATAGACTTACAATGACAATTGCAGAATAAGACTTGGTTAATACAACATAAACAGATATATCAGAATCATTCAAAATAGAATAAGAATACTGTATTATCCAATTTTACATAAAGGACTACCTTTCCCATTAAGGGCTAGAATATAAGATTAAAATCCTGGCAGCCAGGGATAAATATATGACACTTTTCAAGGAACAAGAAAGATATAGGTTGAAATTATCGGAAGTTAAAATCACAAAGTCCTAAGATAAACAAACTCACAGTACATATGAAGTACAGTAAGCTTTAGAATACACAAAACTTTAATATTTTTATACAAAGTAACTTTCATTTTATTATTTCATAAATATGTCACAAAATAAAATTAATTTGTAAAGATTATAATCACCGCAGCTGTGAAAAGTTAACTCTGGCAAACCATCAACCAAGAAGATGCAGCAACTTTTGAAAAGATGCACAGAGGTTGAAGAGAAGAGAGAAAGGAAGTAACAACCAATGCCCGTCTTCCAGTTACTCAAAGACAAGAGACACACAGCCTCCAGACATCAGAATCCCCCCTGCCCCATGAGAAAAGAGCCCAGATGGCCAAGCTATGATGTGGGCACCACACAGCCCCTCTGAGCAATCAGAAGAGGCAGCATGACTCCATCAGTGATACCTGTCTAGGATGTAACACATTAACTGCATACTATAAAGCCCACTCTGGAAGACTGCAGTGTACACAATCACATGTGCCAAAAATACAACATACACTCCCCAACACTCATTTGGAATGCCCGAGATAGGCTGTGGCCTTCCTCAAGGACTCCAGGCTGATTGGCAGGCAGCTTAGGGAGACAATAACAACAACCAATGCAAGTTCTGCCATCTGGGTACTACATTTCCCTTTCTAGATGAGGAAGAGCTCTCTAACTGCAAATCAGTTTCACAATCCACTTACAAATCCACAGGTATGGAGATACAAGCACGACCCTTGACCACAAAGGATTGATGCGACAATGACAACAAGCAGGGAATATTAATGATATATTCTTTCCAACTCCATCATCTGGGTTACAACATACCTTCCCATAATTCATATTGTACAAACAGTTACGATCAACGCTCTGGTCGCAGAGTATAATGGCATTGGTATGAACCACACGTTCGAGTGGCTTGAGAATTCGAATGAAGCGTTGGCGAGAAGAACTTCCAGGCTCTGGTTCTGATGCAAAAAGTCGATAAGATTTCATTTTGCGGTCATACAGCCCTAAAATCTCCACCTGAAAAGATAGAGAAATGTCTAACACTCGCAAGAAAAACTTTATGTCTGTTAACAGGTTTCCAAACAAAAATAGGTTAATGTACACTACAAATGAGGCAAAAACTAAAGGAAGAAAGATTTGAATTTACCATACCCATCATAGCTTTTTTGCCAGCTGTTGTGTTGCAAATAAGAAAACATCCAAAAAGCTTAATACATTTGCGTAAGTACCTACCCTATCATTTAGGATTTAATGGTACACACTTAAAGCAGCCCTTCTGCTTGAAGGTAAAATAAAAATTTGAATATAACTCTCAACATTATACGTGATGTGATCGGTTGTACATCATGAATTCTCTTTTCTACTAAGGGCTAGGACAGCACCTTCCTGTGAAGGATTTTGGTTTTGGCAGGTGTGATCATTATCCTAGTACATGCCCTTGCTAACCTCAGACCGAGATGGGCTGCAAACTCTCTACATTACATGTCACACCATAAAAAGAACAACTTGTCTTTTCCTTACCTTAACAGCTTTCTTAGTGCCATCTGCTGTGCTGGTCCCAAGGCTGACAATGCCTAGCTCTACAGTTGTACCATCAAAACCAAAATCATAGACTTTGTCTTGAAGCATGACAGAGCATACACATCGCAAGTAGTTGTATATCTTGTTGATAAACCCTTTATCAACCTGTTCATTTAAAAAAAAATAATAATATTCTTCTCCTGCCAAGTGAAAAATATCAGCCAAAATATAAGCTTTATATTTTTGAAATTTTATTTTATCATTATTACTAAGAGTACTGTATCTATGCATATTTTTTCTTCCCAAAACAATGCCACAGCAAGCAAATGTCACCAGGGTGGCCACAATTGAACAAAGAGTGAGACAGCAAGACTTCATCACCTCTTGCAATCCTCTTCATCACTCCTTTTCTGAGAAGAAAAAATATCTTGGATAATGAGTTTTACCAGCTCTTTTCTCTATTATCCTGTTTAGTCATCTATTAATGACTAAACTAATACAGGTGTGGAATTCTTTCTCCCCACATCACAAAGGATAGACCAATCACTATGCAACTGTCATGAAAGTAGTTAAAAATAGAAAGAATATGAATTCCCAAAAAATTTAACATTTAATATTGTATACAGTATCCAAATTCCCTTCATAGTATTACCCCTGTATAATCTTATACAGGCCTACATATTACAACAATTAAACTCCTATCCAGAAACAAGATAATCATAAATCGAAAATTTAACTAAACATTTCTTTATCGATACTACACTCCTCAAGTTCTGTGATGCAGTGAGAACTAGCATAGCTGAAGTCCAAAGGAGCAACTATCACTCAAAACTGAAAGCTATATATATACATACCTTGACCCAAGATTCCACATTAGAAATAGACGTCTGGCAGGACCAGTGGTATATCAACTTCAGAACGGCAGTTGGAGCTACTTTATCGATGGGTGTTGAACCGAAAATGGAGCCACTATACACGGACACATACTTTTTGCCACAACATTCGCTGATCCATACGTATCCGCCACTCGTTGACAAGACTTTTGGATCCGAAAACATACCCAACTAAGTTGAATATGTAAATAGGAAACATCAATATATGGTTAAGAATAGTACAAATCAAAAACTATTATAAATATTTATATATACCCTGTTCCGGAATGCTAAAATAAACAAATTCTAGGAAAATTTTCTAAATACATTAGAAATGTATTGCATCTACAGGTAAGAAGGATCTAACTATATTAAAATCAGCAGCAGGAAAACCGAAAAAAGCATGAGAAAATCCATCATACTATATAATAATGGGTTATCAGAACTGGCGAACTGATACATCACAACTGAAAAGATGCATATCATGCGTAAAAAAAATACCATGGGATGTTTCGACGGAGTCCCTTTTTTGGTCCAATAATAAGCAGCAAGAGAAATTCCATTATACTGAATAGTAATGGATTATCAGAACAGGCAAACTGATACATCACAACTGTAAAGATGCTTATCATACATAAAAATGTACCATGTGATGTTTGGGCTGGTCGTTTTTTTTTTTCCAAAAACCACTTCAACTACTGTAGACACATTACACAGTAGGAAATAAAGTTTTTCATTTTCCCAGTACAACACCATATCCTGCTGCAGACAACATTGTGGCCAACAACTGAACGAACAATTATTTCATTTGCGTGGTCACCTGTAATCCATTTTATTAAGCAGAGTTTACTATAAAAATGGAGAATCAGTATGAGAAAACTCATTCTGCTCAGCCACCATAACTCTACCTAAAGAATGGAAATAGGTGAGTTTTAACACACATTGCTTATCCTCACCTCCTCTGCCAATTGCACTACAATAAAAAGTAAAGAAAGGAAGGACTGTCAACATTTCTCCCCAAATCCCTTTAAGTAAAGTATATGTAAAGGCTGTAGTCAAGCATACTCCATTTGCTTGGAACAAGCAAGAAATATGAATGTGGATATTTCTCTCCCCCAAAAAGCAGTAATTAAGTCCGTTATATGGACAACCAAGGACTAAAAGGGTAAAATTTTTCCCACTGTCATCAGACAAGTCAACTTTCTCATATCCTATAACATTCATAATATACAGTATTCTCTTCCCCAATTTCCCTTTCAGTCACATCCTTCAAGTGTGGTAGAAATACAAGGGCAATATTCTTTCTAGCTAGAACAAATATTCATATTACTTGTATAGCAAACTCCAGCTACATAAATGGAAAACTTACCTTGAGTTTAAATGGTAGCTGACTGGGTTGTAGCTTGTGAATTGAACAATACTGGGAGGTCCTTATTAACCCTTCACCCAGCAGCCACTCTACAAACTCTTGTGCAGATTTCACAAGCACTGATTTCACCTTAACATCTGAATAAAGAAAATGAGGCAGGCAAAATCATTAAAATATCCTTTCAGTAATATAATCACAAAGTGTATGAATATACCATCAAAGCAATACAATACACCATAACAAATTTACTTATCTGAGCTGTTAAAGTAAATAAACCACAGAAATTAATCCATATCTAAGCAATGCCATCACACAAACCATTAGAAATAAATCCTACTCTTTTCTCTATTTACCATGAAAATAAACTCATCTGAGCATTATAATCAAGTAACCATATAAATTAAACCATATCACAGGCATAAAATCACGTAAATTATGACATAAACCCAATCTGAATACACAATCACAGAAATTATATAAAATTAACTTTATCTGAGAAAAAGGGTGGAAAACTAAAAGATAGCATGTCCATCATTGTAACTCACCCAATTCTTTACGCTGAAACATGGACACAGAAGGAGATAGAGTATTCCTTGGCCGGCACACAATACTAAGCAGAGGAAAGTTCTTGGGACTTGATCCTCCACTACTAGTACCTGAAGTAGAGGGAGTGGCCTGCAATATATAAGAATGGTCTGATTACACATAAAAGATGATGAAGAATAGTGAGGATATATGATATTTACAAAAGGCAATTATCAGGACCAAGGGAACACATAGCACTGCATAGCTTAAGAGGAAAATAAAGTGAGTTAGTCTTTAAGCTGGAAGGATGGAATCAAAATTAGATACAAAATAAGCATAAAGTCTATCATAGCTAACAATGTGATCATACTCTTAAAAACAGTCCTGATCAAGAGGTACTGTATGAACCACAAATGGTGACGTAGTTAAGTTCTCACTC
Source organism: Halocaridina rubra (assembly GCA_037179515.1). Lineage (NCBI taxonomy): Eukaryota > Metazoa > Arthropoda > Malacostraca > Decapoda > Atyidae > Halocaridina > Halocaridina rubra. Next base: position 262,137 of record JAXCGZ010015098.1, read on the forward strand.
AAAAGGTCCCAAGTTCAGCTCCCATTGAGGCTCATAAAGCTTCTCTTACATTTTGTAAACACTTGTGTGGTGGTAGCCCTTGTTAACTTTTGACAGGCTTAATGGGTACACCATTAAGAAGTGTGAAAATTACGGTAAGTTTGTATTATCAAGAGATTGGTAAGCTTACAAAGAACACAAATAAGCACACCCCATTAGTCTCAAGATAAGAAGGAAGAGAATCAGGTACTGATCTTTTGTACTAAAATTCATATTAATTCAATACGGAAAAAAATTAAATACTTACCCCAGAGCTAGGAGTGCCCTGAATATGAGTAGGAACTCTCATCTCTCTCAACACCTGAATATCGGGGGAATTCCTGTTGTTGTTTGCAGCAGCGGCTTGTCTGTTCATAATCCCTATAGATAAGAGTTGTTATTAGTAAGGTACCAAATCATGGCATCATAACAATAATTCATAAAAATTTGAAAAAATTCCTTTCTTTGAGTAACCTCATAGTATTTTTTTAAGATGATGCCATAGCTCACTGAAGCCTGCAGGGGGGCCATAACTGTACAGAAAAGCAGCAGCAGCACTTCTTTATAATAACAAGTCATATGAAAAGAATCAATAATATATATTAGCAGGTACTGTGTGGAAATTTGTAGCTCGCTGATTGGTCGGTGAAGCGACTGTTTCTTCCCATCCTCCTCCAGACTCTGGAACTCTCTTCCTCCTTCTGTTTTCAAATTCTTATAACCTATCTTCCTTCAAAAAGGAAATCTATCTTCATCTCAGGGCCTAATTCTGCCATATCTCTGGGTCCTCAATATCTCGACTATTCTTTCAACCTGTCTTTTTCCTATTATGCATTATTCCTTTATTTCTGCCTTGTTCTTAACCTTATACTTTTTCGTACCTGTGCCAAATGAGGGCAATTTTGCCTGCCCCGGTCTCACAAAAAAAAAGTAAATGATAAATTAATATTTAGGAAATTGCAAACTATGTACTGGATCCACACATGCGACTTGCTTCATACTACAATATATAATAGCTTAATACAAGTAGCTGGTCATATATAATTAGTCAATATAAGGACAGACAAAAGCATGTGCTAATTTGATACCAAAAAATATCAAACACTGATTCAACATTTTTTTTATTGACAGGTTAAGAAATACTAAAAAAAATATATGCAGATCTTGTTGCTTCCTAAGCTGCAGAGCCAAACTGACCTGAATCCCTAAAGAGAGCCTCTGCCAATCCTGGGCTCTCCAACACAAGAGCTCTCAGGAAGTGCATGTTGTGTTAATGGCATAAGTGGAAGTAAGAAGTACAATATTCCACAATAAGTTTGACTGTAAGAGGTGATAGGTTATATGCTGAACACGTATCATAGACAGAGTTTATCCAGCCTCTTTTGACAGCTCATAAAGGCTGGGTGGTATCCACATCACAGCCTGGCTAGGTGGACTATGTCTTCACAGAGAAGGGAGCAAAATAAATGTATAGATGTCAGGAGGATGCACATGCAGCTGTGTATTACCATTGACTGACTGGATACAATGGCAAATTAACTGAGTATGCATATGTTTGCTGAGGCTGGTTTGGGGTGGGCGGGTGAGGGGGAAGAGATGACAGTACTTGTATATGATAGCGTGTGTTAGGTATTACAGACACACCCCTACTTACAAACAGCAGTTACGAACAAAAACCTACCCATGTATCAATGTAAGTATTACTGTACTGTACTCTATTATAATAATATTGTTGTTTTAAAATTCATTAACACTGTACACTTTATGTTTCATGTTGTACTTAATTGTCTTGAGCTTAAATACTTCACAGTATTGAATATGTATATACTGTAAAGTACTTTTTGTTACCTAAACACAACCTCCGAACAATTCTACTTATGAACGGACTTCTAGAACCTAATTCGTTGATAAGTAGGGTGTGTCTATAGTATACTGTTCCTTGGGTGTGTGTGTGTGTGTGTTCAACTACATAGTACAGTGGGTGCATAGAATATTTGAGCTTTTCGTATCAAAAAAATATTTGACTAGTTTCTTGGTGTTAAGTGGTCTATAGTTGTTGCAGTTGTGCAGCTAGTGATTGCTTTTTATGCTTTGTTTTGCATAGTCTGCAGTGTTGTAGTGTATTTTAGAGAGGTTGAAGTTCAAACAGGGTTTGCATATTCCATCAAAGAGCATATATACTGTTTCTAAGCTGCTGTAGAGGTGTCTTTGTAAAGTCCGAATGTTATATGGGAAATGATATGGAACCAATAGTTTCTAAGCTGCTGTAGAGGTGTCTTTGAAAAGTCCGAATGTTACATGGGAAATGAAATGAAACCAATAGCACCATGAGTTTAGACACGAGATTGGGCATGCCTCATTTACTGCAGTTAAGAATCAATTCCAATCGTCATACTTACTTTGGCTACGGACAGCTGGAGTATGATTTTTGTCTTGAGCAGGCTTATTTGTAGTATTCTGAAAATTAAAATAAATAATTAACTAGATTCCACAAGCCTGGGGATAAAATATTCCTACTTTAAAGATGAAAAATAATATGTTCAAGCCAACAGGGTGGCACGGAAAATATCATAGAGCAAGATTGAAAGATCTATGCTACCTTATCCTTATTAGTTGCCTTACATCACACAATGAAGTTGTTTTCTCTTCTCTCTATGGCTGACCATATAACGCATGTCAGAATATCTAGGAAATGTCTCTCTCAAATAGTCTATTAATTCTTTGACTGCAGATTTATCCGAAGGTAGCTTTCAAAAATACATATACAAGCTAGTGCAGTGGCTATAGCACTTGACTAGTGAAGCAACAAACCCGTGTCCAAACCTACAGCGGGGCGTCAGGAAGGACATCCAGTCTTAATTCCTCAGTTCTAACATGTATGAGTCTACCCCCATAAGAGAGGTTAGTAGTGACACATAAAACGACAAACATACGTATAATATTGTACTCAAATATAATATATTAAAAAAAGTGAGCAAAAGCCTGCTTTAAAGGAATATTTGTGATTAGAGAAAAGGTAGGGGCTATTTCTATCATACCTACTTATGCTTTTGCCAACAGGAAGAAAAATTGTACAACTATTCAAACAATGCACATGAGCAGACCAAAGAACTTCTACTCTTCTGTCTACATACCTTGGTATTATGCGAGGCAGTCTGAGGATGGGAGACAGACGATGAAGTCGTTCCTGAAAACGTAGCCCCTAAAAAGATAGGATAACACATAAAAAAACATTTTAAGTAAAGATATCGTGACCATTATACACCAAAGCTTTAAGAAGCATATGGAACTAAATCTATATCACCAGCTTTTATTACATCTAATTTTTTCAGGTCCACAACTTCAGGCCAAGGTAATATATTCTTATTCTGTACATGAGCTGAGGGTGCTGTCGGTCCCACAAACAAAATCATTTCATTGCATTACTTAATGATTACTCAAATGTAAACGACAGTGTTGGCAGAGGTTAGATGACAGACATCAGTAATATTCTATACACATTTAAGACATGACTAAGCAAAAAATTCCACTTTTATCACCACAAAAGGCACACTGGAGCTTCGGTCCTCTGGTACGTCAGAACAGTATTTGACCCATTAATCCATAACATTATCATACACTAACCATCCTTATCACTTTCACAGACTGATCTAAGGCAAGAATAAAATTCCCCAGAATTTGCTAACAATGATGCCCACAAAATAAAAGACACCACACATTAATAAAGTTAGTTAAAAAAGAATGAGCAAGCATTCATAGCTTACCTGGGGTTGTAGTAACTGTTTGCTTGGTGGTTGCAGCTATAGTAGAAGCACCAACCATCTGCCCATTTTGGAACAAGAGAAACTGCGGTACTTGTAAGCCAACCTAACGGTTAAGGGAAAACTGTCAGATGGTAACAAGAGAAATAATTGCAAATAAACTATTTACTTAACATGACACCATATGCCATTGGTCATTGGGGCTGCTACAAAACATGCAAGCAGTTGGGCTTCATCATACCCTGAACATCCTCAACTGCTTCTTTCAGAAATTTTGTGGCAAGAAAAGTCAGGGAGATAGGGTTTGCCAACTTACCACCCTCTATCCTTCGTAATTAGCTCTCTCAAAAAAAGAAATAGGTGTGGAATACTATTCCCTTTTACCAAGAATAATTGGGTATTTCATTACATATCGGAGCTCAAGACCTGAAAAGGTCTTGAACATTCTTATGCATAGTCAAATCTCATGTTTAGTTAACATCTATGACTAAAAGACCCTGAAACAAAAATAGAAGTGTGAAATGTAAGCGTTTATTCAAACTGTTTCCTCAATGGCTGGGACTAGAGACTCTTAAACAAAAGCAGAGCAAAGAAGATATTATTCAAATATTGTGTTTTGTTACTCACCTGAGCTAGACAAAAAATTAAACCATAATTGTACTTGCACTCAATCAAATTATGTGCTTCATTACTGTCAAAAGCTACAGAATTCCATGAAAAAATCCAAAAAGCACTTCGATAACAAAATCTGAAGTGTGTTTCTTGAGATTTTCATTCATTAATGGGTTACATAGGATGAAATGGCTTCTGGTGAATGAGTGTACTCACCAAACCTCCTAACAAGGAGAATTACGGTCACTGTTTAAGAACGTACGTCATTCAAATCTGAAGCTAGCCATCCCCAAAATATCAATAACTGTGCATTGCTTATTAAAAAATTCATGTTTATTTACATCTAGTGCTCTAAAGCTGGAGTTATAGGCCTCAAAATAGAAACAGCATTGCCTTTATAATAATTCAAAGCTAATCACACCAAAAGCAGAACCGAAACTGGGTTAGATTTTAAAAGAAACATTTTGTTACTACTGAATTAACTATTTACAACATAATGTAATCCATGTTTCGGTTACCAATACCCCTGACCAAACGTCTTGAATGGGTAGGAGAATTAAAGTGTTCTGACAACCTGAGTCAAATTGATGACTTATAAGAGATGACCTTTAAAAACATACATACATAGGTCTCATATTAAACACGAAATATAAAATACTGTAATATATGTTGCATTTTATACTTTCCCAGGATGAAGAAAAAGAAACCTTTAACAACCTAAGGGCACAAAAGTTCATATTAGACTTGGAAAACCGAATATTGGCTAATTCTGAGGTGTTCTTTACTATGTCTTTAATAATTTATTTACGAATGAAGGGATATTACATCTTATTAATTCTTACCAAATTGGATCCATTTGTCAGTGCTTGCCCAAGTGGTACTGAAGGTGAACTACCACCCACTGCTCCGTTGACCACTGGCGCTGTGCCATTCTTATTTCTCTGAGCATAGCAAATATTGTTAAATATTATTTGGAGAAATTGCGATAAACTCAGTAGGAACATGAGGAAAACAATAACACTTTGATAATTAGATATTTAATACTCTCCATTACACAGGCTTCAATATTTCTGTTAATACCAAGGAGCTATCAAGGGTGGCCACAACTGAACAAAAGAGGGAGGCAATAGGGCTTTGTCACACCTTCAGCATTCTCACTCTCTCTATCAGCTATTTCGTGGCAAGAAAAGAAAAGAAAAAAATATGGATGAAGTGATCAGAAGGCCTTTTCACCCAATCTATTTAAACACTCCAACTATAATTCTTGGGTAATGGGAATCACCATTGGTAAAATGGTACCAACTCTGGTTCTTAATATATCAGCATTATAATATATACACTTTATTAAAATGTCCTTTTTCAAAGCCAAAAATAAGATTAACCTATTTTTATAAGTTAATTGATCTTCAGGATACATTCTTATTTTTATTTCAAGCTACAAAATATAACATATTTCAAGATATCTCTGTTAGTGTACTTGACACCTCATTAAAAAAATTCACAAATATAAAGGTATCAACAAAGTTTGTTTTTGAATACTTTACTCAAACAACTGAATGGAAAAATCTAAATGTTGGTAGGTAATACCTGATAAGGATTGCATAAAAAAAACATGTGAAGTGAGCACTGATTGCTTCATCTATGAGAGCATAAAATTCAAAGATTTGCAGTATTACAGATACTGTGAATGAGAGAGAAAGCATTAATTACATTCCATCAGATTCTTGCAAGCTGAAAATCAGAAATATATTAATAATAAAAAGCAGTCAAAACACATACCTGCGACACACCATCCCAAAGATAGAGCTGCAGTCTAGCAATTTCTTCTTGCAACTTTTGTATTTTATTAAATTGGACAGATGACAGGCCTTCAGATTTGCATTCCATTATTAATCCCTGGGTTGCCTCTATGAATACAGAGAGAAATTATGTACAGCTGAAAATATTTTTATTTCTTATGGCTATGGACACCCTTGTAACTGTACTCCATAAGTAACCCAAAATATGCCTTTAAGAATAAAAAGAAAATATATACTGTTTTCCCCATTCTTTTGGCCATGGGCACCATGAGATCAACAATAATAAATGATCCAAAGGGTGCCTTTAGGAATATAAAAAGAAAATAAATTAGTGTAACTTCTTTTATAGGGGTTATATGGGTACCCAGTTGGATGCGAGTGAGGTTATTATGCATGAATGAGCAAATTATTACCAATGAAGGCATGAATTTACGCACCTTTTGAAATTAGAACAAACTTCCTTGAAAGATAGTCTTCAGTAATATATCTTCTATACTAGTTAGTGATACTATTCATATCATCTTTTAAATGTCAGTGAAGTAATCGATCTAGAATTTATCACTTTAATACAGTGTAAGTTTACAAAGCCATTTTATATCAATTCCAAATTGTACTACTACATACAGAATACAATGATGCTCATAAAGGCTTACAGTCATTCACTTGTATATAACAACTGAGACTTTTGAAAGTGCTAAGGATATACAACTATTTAAATACACTTAGGGATTTTGTTTCCTTCAATATAAACAATATTAAGGTTAATTTTCCACATAGTGATCAAGATTGTTATATAATCAGAGAAAGAAATGGTAAACTTTCCTTTGCTTTTGCTACCGCTCTCCAAACTCCATTGACTTTGTGTCTTTCTTTAAATATTTGTCCTCTTGCCATGAGTCCTTGCAATCTTCTCACCCACATGATGAAGTTCTCTATACATGTATTGGGGACTTCAATGTACACCACAGTGAGGGGCCTAAATCTTCTCGCTCTAATGTGGGAGGAAGTGAGGCCCTTGCTCTCTCTATTACTCACGATCTGGGCCAGATTATCAAACATCCTATTCGTTTTCTTGATCGACACAAACATACAGCCAACACTCTTGTTCTATTTCTTACTTCTAATCCTTCAAACTACTCAAATTCTGTGTTTTTCCTTCTTGGTATATCTGATCACTCTGTGATCTCAATCTCTTCCATTTTCACCACTCCATCAATTCCTACTATTCAGCTTCGCCTTTGAGCGTACCCAATGTGAAGATATGCGTAAAATCTGTACTTCCTTTATAAGAAGGAAAGTTGATGACCTTAACTCCTGTCCCACTGATAGATGATTCTTGTCCTTAGCCAAAAACCTCACCAAACACTTCTGTAACTCAAGCTTTCCCCCTCTCATTCGTTCCAATGGTTTTATAGCTTACTCTCTTTGGCTCTCATTTTTCTGCCAACTCTTCCATAAACAATTCTAGTGCACCTGTCCCTCACTCTTTACCCCTCTCTAACCCTATGCCTTCCTCTATCCTTTCTTCACACAGAGTTCATAAGGTTCTTCACTGCAAAAGACAAACAAAGCATCTGGTCCCAAAGGTATCCCTGCAAGGTTCCTTAAGGAGTTTGCAGATGAACTGGCTCCCGTGCTTTGCCGTCTTTTTTGCCTCATTCTGTCAACCAGTACCTATCCTTCATCTTAGAAGCATGCTCTTGTGCAACCTGTTCCTAAGAAGGGTGACCACTTGATTCCTTCACACTACCGACCTATTGCTCTAACCTCCTCTATGCCTCAAGTTTTCAAAACGTTGCTCAATACTCACTTTTTGAAACGTCTTAAACATAACTTGCTTATCTCCAATCCAGTACACCTTCTTCAAGGGAAGATCAACTGGTGACCTCCTGTCCTATCTTACTCATGTATGGTCATCTTCTCTGGGGAATTATGGGGAATCCTTCATCAATGCCCTTGATATCTCTTGGGCTTATGACAGAGTCTGGCACACGGCTCAGTTGGCCAAACTCCCTGCTTATGGCTTTACCCCTTTTCCCTGTTCTCAGATTTCCAGTTTTCTTTCTGACCGTTTTGTAGCTGTAGTTCTTGATGGTGCAACATCTAGCCCTTTCCCTGTCACCAGTGGTTCCAAAGGGCTTTGTTCTCTTCATCAACGATTTAGTTCAGTCCCCATCCTCCTCTCTTCTTCACGCCTTTGCCAATGATTCTACCCTTCAGTTTTCTTCTGCCTTTTCTTCACAACCTTCATCTGCTGCTCGTATTCAGTCTCGTATTACTCTCTTCTACTCTCAACTCTGATTTGCACAGAGCATCAGGGTGGGGCACCCAAAATTTAGTTAAATCTAATGCCTCCAAGACAGTTTCTGGCTATCTCTTCATCTTTTCCTGATAGCCCTATTGTCTTCAAAAGTTACGAAATTTATCCTCTTAATTCTATTAATATATTAGGAATCGCAATAGCCTTTGTCTTGGAAGAATCACATAATCTAAATTTCTAAATCTGCATCCAAAAAATTGGGGGTAAAATTTCATTTTCGTCATTACTTTTCCTCTTTACAATTACTTAAAATCTACGAAGGTCTTATACGTCTCTCTTTAGAATACTGCTCGCACATCTAGAGTGCTTCTTCATATATTATCTCCTTGATAGGACTGAATCTAAGGCAGCCAGACTCATTAATGACTCTTCTCTTACTTTTAACTTGGATTCTCTTTCTCTTCGCCTTAAGGTACAGTGTCATCCCTATCTCTTTTCTATCGCTGCCCTGATGAGTTGGCGAGTTGCATCCCTCCCCCACTGTCGAGGCTACGTAGGACTCGTCAAGTGGCCTTGTCTCACAGGTACTGTGTGGAGATTTGTAGCTCGTGGATTGGTCGGGGCAGGAACTGCTTTTTTCCATCTACTTCCAGACTCTGGAACTCTATTCCCCTTCTGTATTTCCTAATTCTTATAACCTACTTTCCTTCAAAAAACGGATCTATCATCATCTCAGGGCCTAATCCTGCCATATCTCTAAATCCTCATTACTTCGATTAATCTTTCGGCCTGTTCTTTTCCAATTGTGTATCATAACCTTACCTATGTCTTGACTTTAACCTTTTATTTTTTTCTTTGTCTTAATGTTTTCTTCGTGGTCAGGCTTATATTGATAAGGGCAGTTTTCTCGCCTGTCCCGGTGCCACACTCATTAAAAAAAAAAAAAAAAAAAGACATCGCAAATTTCAAGACCTACTAAAATACATGAGCCTTATAATTAGTCATTCATATATTTTTCTATGAATGTAGCTTTCTAAAGCAGTAGAAATACAACCATACTAATAAACAAAAGCCAAATATTGTTTTCATATCCTCATACACTTTGCTACTTTCTATATCTATAAAATATAACAATGTATATGGCTTGGCATTTGCCACAGGCAGGGATCAAGTTTCTCAAGCTTATTTTTTCCACTTAACATGGCATTCATGTAGTCCACAAACGTGATATCTATCTTGTATTGCAAGTCCTGCAATTTCAAGCTAACCACTCAACAACTATGATATTCCTGGATAAGAAGGCCTCATCATATGATGATATGCAGACCATTATTTTTAAGTAAAAATTTCTCAAACTATGGAAAGATGGAGCTCGGATGTCATTGCAGAATAACAAAACATACAGTTCATGAGGATAATTTCAATAATTGTCCCTGCATATCTAATGGCTTGCTCACTGAGCCAGCTGAGCTGGCAGGGGCTACCAGCCACTATTCCATTATTCGTTTTTCCTTATATACAAATGACTCTGAAAAAGAGGCAATAAAAGCAACAAGCAGGGACAGAACTAAGGAGGGTTTCCTGGTTGGAAACTAGGTTTCCAGGTGCAACAAAGCACTTAAATCTAATATTCATCTCACATGCAAAATACTGTAATGTCAAAATCACAAGCTTAATCATATTTATATACTGTACAGAGATTCCAGAATAGTATAAGGGCAAGCTAGAACATACAGTCTGCTCAAACTTAGACAATAGACTATAAATATACATAATACATTAAATTTATTTTTCTCACCTTCTGTAGCTTTCCGCTTTTGAGCAGGTGTTTTTTCTGAAGAAGAACCTGAACTGGATTGTTGTTTGCTTTGATTTCGTAGACCTGATTTCTGATGAGGTCTATAAGCTCTCAAGAGAGCCGATGTTGTGACAGCTTTCTTTTCAGTCTTCTTTGTATTGTCACTGGTAGAGTCAAAGCTAGTCTGGCTGTCAGAGTTTTGCTCACTTGAAGCAACTGAACCTGGATTAGGAGACACACTCCTACGAGTTTCTGGGACAGGAGAATTCGACCTGCTACATCCGTTAGTTTGCTCCATTTCATTAATTGGCTTGGAATGTGAGGAACTGAACACAATTTTATTAAAGTCAATTTCTAAACCTTCCTCCTCACAATGTTTTTTCACCTCTACTAGAGATCTTAGCATCTTACCAAGAGGACTCTCATAACATACATCATTTTTTCCAGACGCTGACTCACTACCACAAGGCATGATTAATCTTTTCCATCCTGGTGGAGCCTTGATTTCACAATCATCCACACTCTCACTTTCCAATTCACTCCCAACACCATTGTCTTTACTATCTACCTTACCTCCTTCAACACTATCTTCTGCATTTTCAAACGTTACTTCATCTGAGTCAACACCATTTTGTTGTTGGTTTTTATCACCATTTGCAGTTTCACTTTCATTCTGATCACCATCTTCAATACTTATTTCTTTGTCTTTACAAGGTTTCCCTCCAGGACTTTCTGCTCCTGGCACCTTGTCAGAGGACTTGGTACTACCCTCCATATCTTCAGAAGGAAAATCTGCAAAAAGATAACAATACTTCAATACAAATTCACATTTACAAAAGATGAGCAAACTTTTATAATTCCTACATCTGATTAAAACAATGGTTTCAGTATATCAGAAAAAGGGAGAAAGGAGAGCCTTACACACTCTGCTTAACAAGCCTCTTGCCACAAAGTAAATTTAATAAGATCTATGGATCAGGTAGAAAGATGTAATCTAACTAACTAACGTCTATTGTAAAATATGGCATTAAGCTAGGGATAAAACTAGCCCTAATCTATAAAACACCTTATTTTGAGCAAAGTCTCTGAATGCAACTATAGCCTTCTAAATCTATATGTCACTATAGATCACGCCCATGAGTGTCCCATGTGCAAGCTAGATCTCACATGATTTCCTGTTCTCTGAGGGCAAGCTCAAATTAGAGGGTAAGTCGCACTGTTTTAGATGCCCCCACACTTGCCACAAAATAAATTTAATAAGATCTGTGGATCAGGTAGCAAGATGTAATCTAACTAACTAACGTCTATTGTAAAATATGGCATCAAGCTAGGGATAAAACTAGCCCTAATCTATAAAACACCTTATTTTGAGCAAATTCTCTGAATGCAACTATAGCCTTCTAAATCTATATGTCACTATAGATCACGCCCATGAGTGTCCCATGTGCAAGCTAGATCTCACATGATTTCCTGTTCTCAAATTAGAGGGTAAGTGGCATTGTTTTAGATGCCCCCACACCATAGGTTATGGGATGTTCCCCCTTCTATAGAAATCCTATTGGTGGAGGCATAACCAAGTGCCTTACCAGAGGTTATAAAAAGGGTCAAACAACGAGCAGGAAGAGTTAGAGTATTGTTGGTACCCATACAGAAAAGCATTACGTTAAGGGGATGGGGGCAATAAGGCCTAGAGAAACAATGTAGATTCTAAATAGGTTAAGTGTTAAGTATCTTCGCATATCTATTATCACCTTGCACGCTGTAGATCTGGACTGCTGTGTACAGAATAATGAGAAACAACAAATACGACAAAGGTGGCAGCGAAGGTACAACTAAATACAAGACAGTGGATTACAACTACAAAATACATCACTGTTATACCACCGGTGACGGACAGATCACACCCATGAGGGTCCCATGTGCAAGCTAGAAATCTCACGTGGTTTCCTCTGTTCTCTGAGACCAAGCTCAAATTGGAGGATAAGTCGCATTGTTTTAGATGCCCCCACACCATAGGTTATGGGGTGTTCCCCCTTCTATTACATCATATTGGTGGAGGCATACCAAAGGCCTGACCCGAGGTTATAAAAAGGGTCAGACAACGAGCGGGAAGAGTTAGTATTGTTGGCGCCCATACAGATAAGCATTACATTAAGGGGACGGGGGAATTGAGGCCTAGAGAAACAATGTAGATTCTAAATATATTAAGTGTTAAGTATCTTCAAATATCCATTATCACCTTGCACCCTGTAGATCTGGCCTGTTGTGTAGAGAATAATAAGTAATAACAAATACGACAAAGGTGGCAGCAAAAATACAACTAATATACATGACAGTGAAATACAACTACAAAATACACCAGTGCTATACTGCAGGCAACGAGATATACATAATATCATTATAATAAACACCATGAACTGTTGAAAATTATGCACTCTAAAACATTACTTTAATCACAGTTTTTTGACGCCTATGTTTTACCAGTCGCTGAATTTCTAACAAGCACATGACTATCAAAAATTTTTATTTTTAAATCATACAAACAGAGATTTTTCTAAGGAGCCATACTTTTAGCATGACATATAATACAGAGTACTTGTAGGCTAAAAAGATATAATTACCAAAGATTACAAGGATTCTTTTCTCCCATTCCTATGCATAAGCAAACTTTTGAAGACAGTTACTCCAAATGCATAGAGAGCAACCAAAATTTATGAGGATTAAAAAAAGGAGTATAGCACTCTATTCCGGTTATCAGAATATAGTTATAACCTAGGCATCTATATGTTTCATACTATAATATGATGAAATACGCCAGTCTACTTATAGCTATTCCTAGACGTCATCAATGTAATTATGTAAATCTGCCATGATGGAAGACAACCTGTTTCAGAACTTGCAACCTAAAATAGCATGAAAGCGATTCATATACTTCCCACACTGCTATAATTTATGGCAATAGATTTACATATTACTAAAGCAAAGCCTGGTAGAGGAAATAAAAACTCAATTCATTAAACTTGTCAGAGAGAGAGAGAGAGAGAGAGAGAGGAGAGAGAGAGAGAGAGAGAGAGAGAGAGAGAGAGAGAGGAGAGAGAGAGAGAGAGAGAGCTCATTCTTATTTTCTTCAAAAGTTACATACATAAAAAGACAACTTGAAAGTATCGAAGATTATATTATACAATTCTAGACTAAATCTAATTTTCTTTACTACATAACTATACCAGAACAAAGGTATCTATGATGCACGGCACTCCCAATACAGTACTGTCAATCTGCAATATTCTGACACATCTCAAATACAATTTATAACATGAATTTAATCCATAATCACTAAAATGGGAAAATACATCCTTTACACTTCTATTCTGGAGAAAAATCTCATGAAACATAATATTCGGCTAAATTTGTTTAGGGTTTGGGTATCTCACACAAGCCGAGAAATGAAACACGTTTATAAGACAATATTTTAAAATTCTATTTTTGTTCTATATGTCGATGGTATAAAAGTAAGAATATACCCTAAATTACAGGAATATTTATGTGCATATGATAATTAACACCCAAATTCATCCATTCCCGAGTGGCGTCTGGTCCACACCAGGCGCATACAGTCTAATCGTGGGAGGTGGGGTGGCCATCATGGTCTTTTGTTTACGTTTTTCATCCGATAATATTTGGCGCTTTTACGGGTGTTTCCTCATTTCGAACATTCGTTTTAATCAAACTTATAACTTTAAGAGTTCCCGCGAATCGCGCCATGAAATTAGAAGGTTGAGTTCTCACAAGTGAAATTTTGTTCACCCACGTCAAATAATTCTAGATTTCGCGGCCAAACAAACGACCGCCATGTTAACTCCAAAAATTCCCGTTTTCGGTCAAGTGAGAGCCAATTTTACATTTAACACTCAATAACTTGAAGGATTTTTATTCTTACCTACTCCCATTCCGTCCACCTTTGCTCCAGGATTTCCGAAATCCAGGGTTATAATTTTATGTGATGATAAGCAAAACTAATCCAGTTATTCAAGAAAAACACACACCATGAAAACGTGAGCTCTAGCTCAAGCGACGGCCATGTTGTGACGTTGACTCATTCACTGCCTTTGGCCAATAGAGAGGGCGGAGGGAAATGACATCACTCATCATGGCGTCGTGAAGGGAAACTTAAAAGGCTTTTAAAAATAAAGCATGCTTTTAATTTCAGTGCATGTTTGAACTTCCATTCATTGGAGCACTATTTACATTTTACTACATCATTTTGCAACTAAGAGTATATGATTTTTGGAATGTGTCCAGCTACTAAGAGCAGTTATTGCTGCAGGAAGTATCATTCCAATATTATTTTATGAAACTACCCAGAATTCTCAGGATTTTAATAATAATTTAATAATAATGATTATTTTCCTTGACATAGGCTATCACTGGCAGCTAAGTTAAATTTTATTGGATGGAAGTATATATCAAAGTCTTGAAATATATTGCAGGGACGGCAAAAAGTTCTTATATTTAAGTAAAATCATTCCCATGTTCTCTAATTTAGAAAGAAAATGGTGACTGATTGCCAAATTACTGGCATAAGCAGAAACATATATATATATATATATATATATATATATATATATATATATATATATATATATATATATATATATATATATATATATATATATATATATATATATATATATATATATATATATATATATATATATATATATATATATATATATATATATATATATATATATATATATATATATATATATATATATATATATATATATATATATATATATATATATATATATATATATATATATATATATATATATATATATATATATATATTTTTTTTTTTTTTTTTTTTTTTTTTTTTTTCTTTTCTTTTCTTTTATGATTGTGACACCAGGGCAGGCTAAAAAAAATATAAAAAATCAACCCTCATCAGGTCTGGGCACGAAGAAAACAAAGAGAAATAGAGACGGGAAATGTAATATATATATATATATATATATATATATATATATATATATATATATATATATATATATATATAGTGTGTGTGTGTGTGTGTGTGTATACAAACAAAAGCCATAAACCCTTTATAAAATGGTAGCTGAATCAAAGAAAACACTTGACTTTTGTGGGAGGAAATTTCAAATGAGCTGTTTTCCAGTCCCATCACTCCATCTCATGTAGCCGAATATTATGATATGTAGGATAACATGGAGGAGATATTCTTGTCCCCTAAGGTAAGTTTTGTATATATATATATATATATATATATATATATATATATATATATATATATATATATATATATATATATATATATATATATATATATATATATATATATATATATATATATATATATATATATATATATATATATATATATATATATATATATATATATATATATATATATATATATATATATATATATATACACACACCAGATACATATTCCCCTTTAGAAGGGGGTGGTTGAGTCAAAACTATATATATATATATATATATATATATATATATATATATATATATATATATATATATATATATATATATATATATATTTATATATATATATATATATATATATATATATATATATATATATATATATAAGGTAAAGAAGCCCATCAGTGAAACAACATAGAAAAAATAATAACGCTATATTTATATTTCGGGTCCTAACTGGACCCCTTCTCAAGCACAACTTGTGCTTGAGAAGGGGTCCAGTTAGGACCCGTAATATAGCTTTATTATTTTTTCTGTGTTGTTTCACTGATGGGCTCCCTTACCATTTGATGTTGTATGATAACAGTGTGTGCTTACTCATATATATATATATATATATATATATATATATATATATATATATATATATATATATATATATATATATATATATATATATATATATATATATATGAATCATTTTTTACCCCGACTGGGACTCGAACCTAGGACTTATGATTACTAAGTCAAGGCGCTACCACTACACCACAGAAGGTTAAAAGGAATCCAACCTTATAGCTTATATCTGCTATACTTAGGAATGACCGCATTCTAACTGAATGCCACGATAGTCATATTACAGATTCCCCAACCTCACTCATGGCTTCATTTTAGCATTTAATTCAATTCCCAATCTCATTCGGGCCATGAAATTATCAAATAAGCACATTACATATGTGAAAACATGAATCGTTTTTACCCCGACCGGGACTTGGGTTCAAAAAAAAAAAATGATTCATGTTTTCACATATGTAATGTGCTTATTTGATAAAATATATATATATATATATATATATATATATATATATATATATATATATATATATATATATATATATATATATATATATATATATATATATAAAGAAGTACAAACTGTTAGCATACAGCACTAAATTGTAAGGAAGCCCATCAGTGAAACAAAACTTATAAAACAATGCTATTTTTTCGGATCCTAACTGGATCCCTTCTCAAGTTGTGCTTGAGAAGGGATCCAGTTAGGATCCGATATATAGCATTGTTTTCCAAGTTTTGTTTCACTGATGGGCTTCCTTACTATATATATATATATATATATATATATATATATATATATATATATATATATATATATATATATATATATACATATATATATATATATATATATATATATATATATATATATATATATATATATATATATATATATATATATATATATATATATATATATATATATGGCGAGGAAGCCCATCACTGAAACAACACATCCTAGACTTCCAGAAAACGTTTGCCACTGTTCCACATGGGAGACTTACTAGGAAGCTGCAATCAATGGCTAGAATAGGTGGAAATGTTTTGGAATGGATAAAAACTTACTTAGAAGGAAGGGAACAGAGGGTTAGAGTAAGACACTCAGTGTCTGAATGGAGAAGAGTTAGTAGTGGAGTTCCACAGGGTTCAGTTTTAGGGCCACTTTTGTTCCTTGTATATGTAAATGACCTACCAGAGTCTGTAAATTCATTCATGAATATGTTTGCAGATGATGCAAAGATTGTGAAGAAAGTAAAAAACGAGAACAATGGTAGAGAACTTCAGGAGGATCTAAATAATCTGCATGAGTGGTCAGAAAAGTGGCTAATGAAATTCAATACTTCAAAATGTAAGGTAATGAGAATGGGTACAAGTGCAAGAAGGCCCAAGCTTGACTACTCGGTGGCTGGAGTACAACTTCAAGAGACAGAAAATGAGAGAGATCTAGGAGTAAACATACTGGCAGATTTGTCTCCAGAAATACATATAAATGGCATAGTAAGGGCAGCATATGCATTCTTATCAAATGTAAGGGTAGCCTTCAGGCACATGGACAAGGAAATGTTCAGAAATATTTATGTAACCTATGTGAGGCCAAAACTCGAATATGCAGCTCCCTTTTGGAATCCGCACTTGAAAAAGCACATAGCTAAGCTTGAAAAAGTTCAAAGACATGCCACGAAACTGGTGCCAGAAATACGCAATCTCAGTTATGATGAGAGGCTGAGGGAATTAGACTTACCATCACTCGAAGCTAGAAGAGTGAGGGGGGATATGGTGACAGTCTTTAAATTCCTTCATGGTTATGATAGAGTGGATAGGGATCGGTATTTTGATATGGCTGGCTCTAGAACTAAAGGTCATAGTTTGAAGCTTCGTAAGAAAACTTCTTTGCAGGATGTAAGAAAATACTTTTTCAGTGTAAGAGTAGTTGATAATTGGAATTGGCTAAGCGAGGAGGTAGTTAATGCTATCTCAATCCATAGTTTTAAGGACAGGTATGATAAGTATCACTAAGTATAAAATGGAACCGATGAGGAGACGGGAAGATACGAGCTTTGGGCTCTTTCCCGTAAACACAATTAGGTAATCACATAGGGGGGGGGGACGCTAATGTTCGAATCCTAACTGGATCCCTTCTCAAGCACAAGTTAGTGTAAAGTAACAGTGACAGAGGGAGTAAAAATAAAAAGGACTCAGGAGACTTCAGGAATTAAAAATTAATGATCGAAAGACAGGTTTAATCCAAAAGAAATAATACCCTCAATCAAAGAAAAACGAAAAATCATCAATAAGTCATTGACAATAGAATATGTAAATCTCTTATTACGATTATTGATCGGTATCTAGATATCCCTTTAATATAAAAAAAAAGCAAATGACCAATGAGCTCAAAATTACACAAACCAATCAAAAGGAATGACAAGAATAATGAAAAATAATAATATAAATATGCACATAAATATACATACATATACAAACACATGTACTCACATGCCCATATACATGTGCATGCACAAACATATACTCATATAACTATAGATATATATGCATGCACATACACATGCACATACATAAACATATTACGCACGATCTGGAGCAAATTATCAAACATCCCACTCGCATTTCTGATCGTCACGAACGTGCTGCAAACACTCTTGATCTATTTTTTACTTCTAACCCTTCAAACTACTCTTATTCTGTTCTTTCCCCTCTCGGTAAATCTGACCACTCTATGATCTCAGTCTCTTCCATTTTCGCTCACCCACCACCAATCCCTCCTACTCAGCGCCGCCTTTGGCACTTAGAGCGTACCCAACATGAAAATTTGTGCAACTTTCTCTTTGACTTCCTATGGGATGACTACTGCTTTCGGTACTGCAACCCTGATCAGGTAGCTCTAAAAGTTGCCGAGATCATGACCGCGGGAATGGAGGCGTACATCTTCTCTTCTACAAAAAATTTCTCTCCCCCTAAACCTTGCTTTGACCGTGCCTGCTCCATGGCTATCCTGACTAGGAATCGGGCTCATCGATCTTACCTAGCCTCTCCTTCCGATTTCACTTGCTCTGCTTTTATTATAGCTAGGAATCGTTGTACTGCTCAGATTCGAAGGTCTAAGGCTTCCTTTAAAAGAAGGAAAGTTGATGACCTTAACTCCTCTCCCACTGAAAAATGCTTCGGGTCCTTAGCCAAAAACCTCTCCAAAAACTTCTGTAACTCAAGCTTTCCCCCCTCTCATTCATTCTGATGGTTCTATAGTTTGCTCTCCCAGTGACAAAGCCACTCTCTTTTGTTCTCATTTTTCTGCCAACTCTTCTATCAACGATTCCAGCGCACCAGTTCCTCAGTCTTTTCTCCTCTCTAACCCTATGCCCTCCCTTATCCTTTCTTCATGCAATGTTCATAAGGTTCTTCGCTCGCTAAAGACGAACAAGGCAACTGGTCCCGATGGTATCCTTGCAAGGTTCCTTAAGGAGTTTGCAGATGAACTGGCTCCCGTGCTTTGCCGTCTTTTTTGCCTCATTCTGTCAACCAGTATCTATCCTTCATCTTGAAAGCACGCTCTAGTTCAACCTGTTCCTAAGAAGGGTGACCGCTCTATTCCTTCAACCTACCGACCTATTGCCCTAATCTCCTCTATTGCTAAAGTTTTCGAAACTTTGCTCAATGCACACTTATCTCCGATCACCAGTACGGCTTCCTCAAGGCAATATCCACAGGTGATCTCCTGTCCTATCTTACTCATGTATGGTCATCTTCTCTGAGGACCTATGGGGAATCCTTTGTCGTCGCCCTTGATATCTCTAAGGCTTTTGACAGAGTCTGGCACAAGGCTCTGTTGGCCAAACTCCCTTCCTATGGCTTTACTCTTTCTTTCTGTTCTCTGATTTCCAGTTTTCTTACTGACCGTTCTATATCTGTAGTTGTTGATGGCGTGACATCTAGCCCTTTCTCTGTTACCAGTGGTGTTCCACAGGGCTCTGTTCTTTCACCTAATCTGTTCCCTCTCTTCATCAATGATCTTCTACAATCCCCATCTTCCTCTCTTCTTCATGCCTTTGCTGATGATTCTACCCTTCAATTTTCCTCTGCCTTTTCTTCACAACCTTCATCTGTTACTCGAAATCAATCTCGTATCATCTTTCTTCTACTCTTAACTCCGATTTGCAGAGAATATCTGAGTGGGGCACTCAAAACTTAGGTAAATTCAATGCCTCCAAGCCACAGTTTCTGGCTATCTCTTTATCTTCTTCTCCTCCTGATAACCCTATTGTCTTCGAAACTAATGAAATTTACCCTCTTAACTCTATCAACATATTAGGAATCCATATAGCCTCTAACTTGTCTTGGAGGAATTACATAATCCAGATATTTAAATCTTCATCCAAAAAATTGGGGGGTTTTGTTTAGTTTTCGTCATTACTTTTCCTCTTTACAGTTACTTAAAATTTACAAAGGTCTTATTCACCCCTGCTTAGAATACTGCTCGCACATCTGGGGTGCTTCTTCCTTTACTTATCTTCTTGATAGGGTTGAATCTAAGGCAGTCAGACTCATTAATGATCCTTCTCTTACTTCTAATCTCGATTCTCCCTCTCTTCCCTGTAAGGTATCTTCCCTTTCTCTTTTCTGTCGCTACTACTTCCATCGCTGCTCTGATGAGTTTGCGAGTTGCATCCCTCCTCCACTGCCGAGGCCACTTAACACTCGCCAAGCGGCCTCATCTCACAGGAACTGTGTGGAGATTTGTAGCTCGCGGATTGGTCGGAGCAGCGACTGCTTCTTCCCATCTACCTCCAGACTCTGGAACTCTCTTCTTCCTTCTGTCTTTCCTAATTCTTATGGCCTTTCATCCTTCGAAAAGCAGATCTATCGTCATTTCAGAGCCTAGTCCTCCATATCTCTGGGTCCTATGTACTTTGACTGTTTTTTCTGTCTGTCGTTTTCCTTTGTGTGACATTACCTCATCTCTGCCTTGTCCTTAACCTTTTTCTTTTCCTTCGTTTTGGTATTTTCTCGTGCCCGGGCCTTTATTGATGAGGGCAGTTTCTGCCTGTCCCGGTGTCACACTCTTTAAAAAAAATAATATATATAGATATATATATATATATATATATATATATATATATATATATATATATATATATATATATATATATATATATATATATATATACATATATATATATATATATATATATATATATATATATATATATATATATATATATATATATATATATATATATATATATATATATATATATATATATATATATATATATATATATATATATATATATATATATATATATATATATATATATATATATATATATATATATATATATATATATATATATATATATATATATATATATATATATACATATATTGTGTATATATATATATATATATATATATATATATATATATATATATATATATATATATATATATATATATACATATATTGTGTATATATATATATATATATATATATATATATATATATATATATATATATATATATATATATATATATATATATATATATATACATATATTGTGTGTGTATATATATATGTATATATATATACAGTTTAGTTCCTGGGTTCATCCACTGAGGACGTGCTTCCAGTAGCTCTAGTCTTGACCATACTTAGTACAATGGAGAGTGGTGGTGTTCTTTGTGCTGGTGGTGTTAGTGGTAGTGGTGTTGGTGGTGGTGTCATTGTTGGTGCTGTTTGTGGCTGTGCTGGGGATTTGTCCTCGTCTGACGCAAGCAAACTCATTTTTAATTTAAGAAATGAGTTGGCCGCAGTCAGGCAGGAGGTCAGAGTTTCTTAGCTGAGGAGAACAGGGATCTGAGAGGTAAGGTAGAGGTGTTAACCAGGAAGGGACAATTGAATAGAGAAGACGACTGGAAAGTTGTGAATAAGGGTTCAACGAAGATGGTTCTTAAGAAAAATGATACTTTTAGACTACAAGTTGCTAATTCATTTAGTTCACTTAGAGATGAAAGTGACAGTGGCGGCAGTAATTCTTCAGGACCCATAGAGTCAGATAGGTGTACTAGCGATCGTAGAAATGGAAGTGGGAAAAGCTCTCAGGTCAAGAGCCTAGGTAAGTCTCCCAAGGTCGGAGTAACCCATCCTCCGGATAAGTCTCGTTCTTTGGTAATTGTAGGGGATTCACTATGCAGATATGTAGACAGGAAACTCAGGCACAGAGTTAGAGGAAAATATTTTTTCCCTGGAGCAGGTATGAAGAAGGTGGGTGAGTCAATAAATAGCTGGATTGAGAAAAAAGATGTTGTTTGTTTGATAGCTGGGGGAAATGACGTGCAGGATGGTAGAAGTGAAGAGCTGATTAGGTTGTATAGACAAGCCCTGGATAAGATCAGGAAAAGGGGTGCAGTTCCTGTGATGTGTGGTATTCTCCCTAGGCTTAGCCAAAGTTCAGAGTGGTGGTCTCGAGCTATAGGAGTAAATGCTAGGATGAAAGTCTTCTGTCGGGAGAATAATATAGGTTTTATAGACGGGTGGGATCACTTCACTAGTCGTAAGCATATGTATGCAAGGGATGGAGTGCATCTTTCTAATTCAGGTGTCTCGGTATTGGCTGGTATGATAGACAGAGAGGTAGGGGGATTTTGTTAGACACAAATAATGAAATGAATAATACTTGTGCAGAGAAATTAGTCAGTAAGGGTTCAGTAAATAGTGGGTCAAATAACTGGGAGTCTAAGGATAAGAACCATTTGTTACATAGAACAAATATTAACAAAAAGAATAGCCACAAGAAGGGTAAAGCTAGAGAAAGTTTAAAAGTATATTATACAAATAGCCGTAGTTTAGGTAACAAGATAGAAGAACTGAGAGCCATAGTATGTAGTGAGAGACCGGATATAATATGCATTAGTGAAAGTTGGATTAATTTAGAAAGCAAACACCTTAAAGCTGAGTACATAATTACAGGATATAAACTTTATAATGCTGATCGTAGTGCAGATAAAAGAGGGGGAGGGGTAATTATGTATATTAAAGATAGCATCAGAAGCTGCATTAAGTCTGGAATTAAGACAAATCTAAATTCAGAAACCTTATGGGTTGAAATTAAAAATAATATAGAAAGTTTAGTTGTAGGAGTAGTCTACAGACCACCTGATCTAGACAATATAAAGTCGCAAGTTATATACGATGAAATTTCTAAAGTGACCAGGTCAAATAGAGTTTGCATTGTAGGCGATTTTAATTTTAGACATATTAACTGGGAAACCATAACAGGTGATAGTAGCTCTAAGGAGTTTTTGGAAGTAGTAGAAGACAATTTCCTTTCTCAGCATGTACTTGAAGCAACACGGGGGGTGAATACACTAGATTTAGTTCTTAGTAATAGAGAGAATATGGTTACAAATTTAGAAGTTGGTGAAAAATTGGGCAACAGTGACCATGATTCCATTAGATTTATCATAATTTTCAAGGAAACTATAAAGGAAAATAAGAATATTGTTCCAAACTTTAGAGAAGGAGATTTTGAGGGCTTAAAAACTAATTTATCTAATGAGGTATGGGAAGGGATTTCTGGGGTACAGATGTGGGTAGTTAATCCAGCAGGTCAGGTCGCAGGTAGGGGATTACCCCGAAATTTGAGTACCACATGCCAAGGATTATCACAAGATAATATCAATACATTAAATTCTCTCACAGGAAAGAACAGCAGTCCGTCAGTTAATATAAATTTGGATGAGGAATATAACAATTTTGTCATGACTCTTAAGAATAGTCAGAGAGACTATATTCCCATGAAACATTGCAGATCAAGAAAAAATGACCCTAAATGGATGAACAATAGAATAAAGAATTTTATAGGTATTAAAAGAGGAATATACAGGAAACTAAAAAGAGGTGAAGAGCATGTGAGGCAGCAATATATACAGTTAAACAGGGAAGTTAAAAAGATAGTTAGAGAGTCGAAAAGAAAATACGAAGTTAGAATAGCAGGAGAAGCTAAAGAAAATCCTAAAGGGTTTTATCAACATTATCAAACAAAATTTAAGGAAAAAGTCGGACCAATTGAAGTAGCCAATGGCCATATCACAGATGACGATAAAGTGATGTGTACACGTTTAAATGATTATTTCTTATCTGTATTTACCAATGAAAACTTGGAAAATATTCCGGAAGTAGAATCCATTTACAGAGACAGTCCCGATAAAATACTTAGTTCAATAAATATTACGAGAGAGGAGGTAATAAAAGAAATAGATAAATTAAAGGCTCATAAATCTCCGGGACCTGATGGAATATATGCTAGAATATTAAAGGAATGCAAGGAAGAGCTTAGTTGTCCACTAACTGCATTATTTAATAATTCAATAAAATTAAGATCGGTACCCATGGAGTGGAAATTGGCAGATGTGGTACCAATATTTAAAAAAGGAGAACGAGTTAAAAAGAATAATTATAGGCCGGTAAGTTTAACGTCAACAGTGGGTAAGATTCTAGAATCCATAATTGCAAATAAAATAAGGGCACATCTAGAATTACACAGACTGATAAAACTTTCACAACACGGGTTTCTTACGGGTTTTTCGTGCCTTACAAACTTACTGTCTTTTTATTCAGAAGTTTACGAGGCAGTAGATTGTGGCAAAGAATATGATACAATATATCTAGATTTTAGCAAAGCTTTTGATAGAGTTCCTCACAAAAGATTAGTTAAAAAGCTGGAAGCTCATGGTATAGGAGGAGCTGTTCTCAGATGGATCAAACAATGGTTAAAAGACAGAAAACAGAGGGTTTGCATAAATGGAGAGAAATCAGAGTGGGGCTCGGTTACTAGCGGGGTACCACAAGGCTCGGTACTGGGTCCCCTATTATTCATCGTATATCTAAATGATCTGGATTCGGATATCAGTAGTAACCTAAGTAAATTCGCAGACGACACTAAAATAGGTAGAACTATAAATGGAAAAGAAGACATTCATGCTTTACAGGAAGATCTAAATAGATTATCTGAATGGTCGGACAAATGGCAAATGGAATTTAATGTTGAAAAATGTAAAGTAGTTAAAATGGGTACTATAAAAGACAATACTAGTTATAAGCTAAATAACCATGAAATCATGAGTTCTCAGTGTGAAAGGGATTTGGGAGTTCTTGTGAGTAGTAGTCTTAAGCCAAGAGAGCAATGCACAGCAGTCAGAAATAAAGCAAACAGAATTTTAGGATTTATCTCAAGAAGTGTTAGCAATAGGACGGAAAAAGTTATTTTGCAGCTCTATCTTGCATTAGTTAGGCCCCATTTAGATTATGCTGTGCAATTCTGGTCACCCTATTATAGAATGGAAATTGAATCCTTGGAGAGAGTGCAGCGAAGAATGACCAAGATGATACACAATATCAGAAATCTACCATATGAGGACAGATTTAAAAAACTTAATCTACATTCTCTAGAGAGGCGAAGAGTTAGGGGGGATATGATTGAAGTGTATAAATGGTTTAAAGGGATTAACAAGGGAGATATTAATAAAGTTTTAAAAATTCATGATCAAACCAGAACTCGTAATAATGGATTTAAGCTTGATAAATTTAGGTTCAGAAGGGAAATTGGTAAAAATTGGTTTGATAATAGAGTAGCTGATGCATGGAACAAGCTTCCTAGTAGGATAGTAAATGCCAATACCTTAGACACCTTCAAATGTAGATTAGATAGACATATGACAGAGGTAGGGTGGGTATGAATAGGTTAGTGCTTATTAGAAAAATCATAAAAAGAAAAATAGAATAAATAAGTAGAGTAGAATAGAATAGGTTAGACATGCTGAAAATACAATTCAAAAATGGAGCTGCCTCGTGTGTGCCAGTAGGCATGTTGCAGTGTCCTCTATTCTTATGTTCTTATGTTCTTATATATATATATATATATATATATATATATATATATATATATATATATATATATATATATATATATATATATATATATATATGAAGCAAAAAAAGGCCCATAAATAAAACACAAAAAGAAGCGAAGATGTACTATATATTACGACTGGACTCCAGTCCTCTTCAGGTACAAATGAATTGATAAATACAAAGCTCTGGATAAAGGTGGGGAGGGATGCTAGCTAAGATTCCCAGTAGGATTCACGATGGGATTATCTTCAAACCTCAGGTCAGGTAGACGGTCATTTGGCATAATCTTCTTAATGAGAAGCAACGTCATTTGCTCTCAAACCTGACCAAACGAATAATATAGATTTCATAGTAGGTTTTGATAAATTTTTCTCTAACCAGAACTTCCAAAAGAATGAAATGTGTCTCAAGGGGATTCTGCTGAATACATTATTAGAGCAAAATAAATCAAAATGTCCACTTCCTAGAAGATTTCTGATCGCTATTGAGTAATTGCGCAAACTTGAGAATGTTATCATAACCAAATCGGACAAAGACGGAAAGATTATTCTTCTTGATAAGCATTCATATATTGATAAAGCCATGGAACTTCTTAATGATGAAAACACCTATGAGAAATTAGTTAAAGATCCCCTGAGCACCATATCTGCAGAGTTCTATAAATCCGTTCGCAAAATTGGTAAAAACAAGAAGAATATTGAATTGCTTGAATCATATAAAGTCACCAATCCCTCCCTTCCTTACTTCTATGGTCTTCCTAAAACTCACAAAGACGGCATTCCTTTACGCCCTATAATATCATGCAAGGGTTCTTTCATATATAAGATTTCCAAGTGGCTGGCAAGTCTGCTTTCCCCCTTCTTGGGATCATTTTCTTCATCTCATCTTAAACATTCTGAAGATTTTATTAAAAAAATTTAATAATTCAAATATTCCCTTAAGTAATGTAAAGCTCCTTAGTTTAGACGTAGAATCTTTGTTAACTAAAGTTCCAGTAGATGATGTTTTACAGTTCCTTAGCGTTAAACTGATTCCCTTTGCCGAGCATTTTCCACTAGGTCTTGAAAAAACCATTGATTTACTCAAGTTATGCGTCACTAATAATGTATTTTCCTTTAATGGTAGTTTTTACAAGCAAAAATTTGGTTGTAGTATGGGAAGCTCCATATGATTCAAGCAATTCAATATTCTTCTTGTCTTTACCAATTTTGCGAACGGATGTATAGAATTCTGCAGATATGGTGCTCAGGGGATCTTTAACTAATTTCTCATAGGTGTTTTCATCATTAAGAAGTTCCATGGCTTTATCAATATATGAATCCTTATCAAGAAGAAGAATTTTTCCGTCTATGTCCGATTTGGTTATGATAACATTCTCAAGCTTGCGCAATGACTCAATAGCGATCAGAAATCTTCTAGGAAGTGGACATTTTGATTTATTTTGCTCTAATAATGTATTCAGCAGAATCCCCTTGAGACACATTTCATTCTTTTGGAAAGTTCAGGTTAGAGAAAAATTTATCAAAACCTACTATGAAATCTATATTATTCGTTTGGTCAAGTTTGAGAGCAAAGGATAAACCAAGATTCAGTACGTGATGTTGATTAACGGTAAGGGGTTGTGACGATAGGTTCATAACATTACTATGAGTTATTAGATTATTCCAAGTACTACAGAAACTTATTAACAGTAGTACTTGGAATAATCTAATAACTCATAATAATGTTATGAACCTATCGTCACAACCCCTTACCGTTAATCAACATCGTGTACTGAATCTTGGTTTATCCTTTGCTCTCAAACCTGACCAAACGAATAATATAGATTTCATAGTAGGTCTTAGAGTGTGTTCCACTCATCATTTGAAATACGAATTCAAATTAATCCGCCAACAATTAGAAAGGCTCATGTATCCCGCATATGTTATCGAAAAAGCAATTAACAAAGCAAAACAAAATATTTTATAATGGGCCGACAGAACAGCCAAAGATAAACTTTACTAATACAATTTAAAGGGATTAACAAGGGAGATATTAATAAAGTTTTAAAAATTCATGATCAAACCAGAACTCGTAATAATGGATTTAAGCTTGATAAATTTAGGTTCAGAAGGGAAATTGGTAAAAATTGGTTTGGTAATAGAGTAGCTGATGCATGGAACAAGCTTCCTAGTAGGATAGTAAATGCCAATACCTTAGACACCTTCAAATGTAGATTAGATAGACATATGACAGAGGTAGGGTGGGTATGAATAGGTTAGTGCTTATTAGAAAAATCATAAAAAGAAAAACAGAATAAATAAGTAGAGTAGAATAGAATAGGTTAGACATGCTGAAAATACAATTCAAAAATGGAGCTGCCTCGTGTGTGCCAGTAGGCATGTTGCAGTGTCCTCTATTCTTATGTTCTTATGTTCTTATGTTTTTTTAATTAAAATACCCTATTTAGAAAATATAAAAATTCTTAGTGATCTATTAGGCAGAAGTAATCCTTTCATATTTAATTATCCCAAAACAATTGGTTCTTCACTTATTAACGTATATCAAAATAAAAAAGCTTTAGAAACAGGGATTTATAAAACTGATTGCTGTTCCTGCAATAAATCCTACATAGGTCAAACTGGTCGTTCGCTAGGCCAGAGAATTTCTGAGCATAAAAGAGCAGTGCGATATGGTGTTGAAAGTTCTGCTTTATTTGTGCATATGCGAGATACTGGTCACCCTATTAATTGGAGTGAGTCCTCATTGCTATATAAGAGTAATTGCCAATATAGCAGAAAGATACTTGAAGCAGCCATTATAGAAAAATCCGAAACATTAAATTTATCAAATGGACAGTGGAGATCTGACGTGGTGGATGAAGCATTATTAAAAGACCTCATTAAGAAGATTATGCCAAATGACCGTCCACCTGACCTGAGGTTTGAAGATAATCCCATCGTGAATCCTCCTGGGAATCGTAGCTAGCATCTCTCCCCACCTTTATCCAGAGCTTTGTATTTATCAATTCATTTGTACCTGAAGAGGACTGGAGTCCAGTCGTAATATATAGTACATCTTCGCTTCTTTTTGTGTTTTATTTATGGGCCTTTTTTTGCTTCATATTGTGCTGTGATATAACAGTTTATTTTGCATATATATATATATATATATATATATATATATATATATATATATATATATATATATATATATATATATATATATATATATATATATATATATATATATATATATATATATATATATATATACACACACACACACACATGTATATGCATGTATATTTATGTGAATATATATGTACTTTTTTTTTCATTGTCATTGTCATATCTTCTTTTCGGTTTGCGTAATTTTGAGCTCATTGGTCCTTTGCTTCTTTTATATTAAAGGCTTATCTAGTTACCGATCTATAATCGTAATTAGATAGTTACATATTCTATTTTTAATGACTTATTAATTATTTTGTCGATATTTTCTGATTGAGGGTATTATTTCCTTTGAATTAGACCTGTCTTACTATCTTTATTTTTTAATTCCCTCATGCCTCCTGAGTCATTTTTGTTGTTACTGCCTCTGTCATTGTTATTTTATACTCACGTGTGCTTGAGAAGGAGTCCAGTTAGGATCCGAAGTATAGCGTTATTTTTTCTATGTGTTGTTTCACTGATGGGTTTCCTTAACATTTATTGCTGCATGCTAACAGTTTGTGACTACTCATATATCTATATATATATATATATATATATATATATATATATATATATATATATATATATATATATATATATATATATATATATATATATATATATATATTCTACTTCCGGAATATTTTCCAAGTTTTCATTGGTAAATACAGATAAGAAATAATCATTTAAACATGTACACATCACTTTATCGTCATCTGTGATATGGCCATTGGCTACTTCAATTGGTCCGACTTTTTCCTTAAATTTTGTTTGATAATGTTGATAAAACCCTTTAGGATTTTCTTTAGCTTCTCCTGCTATTCTAACTTCGTATTTTCTTTTCGACTCTCTAACTATCTTTTTAACTTCCCTGTTTAACTGTATATATTGCTGCCTCACCTGCTCTTCACCTCTTTTTAGTTTCCTGTATATTCCTCTTTTAATACCTATAAGATTCTTTATTCTATTGTTCATCCATTTAGGGTCATTTTTTCTTGATCTGCAATGTTTCATGGGAATATAGTCTCTCTGACTATTCTTAAGAGTCATGACAAAATTGTTATATTCCTCATCCAAATTTATATTAACTGACGGACTGCTGTTCTTTCCTTTGAGAGAATTTAATGTATTGATCTTATCTTGTGATAATCCTTGGCATGTGGTACTCAATTTTCGGGGTAATCTGCTACCTGCGACCTGACCTACTGGATTAACTACCCACATCTGTACCCCAGAAATCCCTTCCCATACCTCATTAGATAATTTAGTTTTTAAGCCCTCAAAATCTCCTGCTCTAAAGTTTGGAACAATATTTTTATTTTCCTTTATAGTTTCCTTGAAAATTATGTTAAATCTAATGGAATCATGGTCACTGTTGCCCAATTTTTCACCAACTTCTAAATTTGTAACCATATTCTCTCTATTACTAAGAACTAAATCTAGTGTATTCACCCCCCGTGTTGCTTCAAGTACATGCTGAGAAAGGAAATTGTCTTCTACTACTTCCAAAAACTCCTTAGAGCTACTATCACCTGTTATGGTTTCCCAGTTAATATGTCTAAAATTAAAATCGCCTACAATGCAAACTCTATTTGACCTGGTCACTTTAGAAATTTCATCGTATATAACTTGCGACTTTATATTGTCTAGATCAGGTGGTCTGTAGACTACTCCTACAACTAGACTTTCTATATTATTTTTAATTTCAACCCATAAGGTTTCTGAAGTTAGATTTGTCTTAATTCCAGACTTAATGCAGCTTCTGAGGCTATCTTTAATATACATAATTACCCCTCCCCTCTTCTATCTGCACTACGATCAGCATTATAAAGTTTATATCCTGTAATTATGTACTCAGCTTTAAGGTGTTTGCTTTCAAAATTAATCCAACTTTCACTAATGCATATTATATCCGGTCTCTCACTACATACTATGGCTCTGTTCTTCTATCTTGTTACCTAAACTACGGCTATTTGTATAATATACTTTTAAACTTTCTCTAGCTTTACCCTTCTTGTGGCTATTCTTTTTGTTAATATTTGTTCTATGTAACAAATGGTTCTTATCCTTAGACTCCCAGTTATTTGACCCACTATTTACTGAACCCTTACTGACTAATTTCTCTGCACAAGTATTATTCATTTCATTATTTGTGTCTAACAAAACCCCCCTACCTCTCTGTCTATCATACCAGCCAATACAGAGACACCTGAATTAGAAAGATGCACTCCATCCCTTGCATACATATGCTTACGACTAGTGAAGTGATCCCACCCGTCTATAAAACCTATATTATTCTCCAGACAGAAGACTTTCATCCTAGCATTTACTCCTATAGCTCGAGACCACCACTCTGAACTTTGGCTAAGCCTAGGGAGAATACCACACATCACAGGAACTGCACCCCTTTTCCTGATCTTATCCAGGGCTTGTCTATACAACCTAATCAGCTCTTCACTTCTACCATCCTGCACGTCATTTCCCCCAGCTATCAAACAAACAACATCTTTTTTCTCAATCCAGCTATTTATTGACTCACCCACCTTCTTCATACCTGCTCCAGGGAAAAAATATTTTCCTCTAACTCTATGCCTGAGTTTCCTGTCTACATATCTGCATAGTGAATCCCCTACAATTACCAAAGAACGAGACTTATCCGGAGGATGGGTTACTCCGACCTTGGGAGACTTACCTAGGCTCTTGACCTGAGAGCTTTTCCCACTTCCATTTCTACGATCGCTAGTACACCTATCTGACTCTATGGGTCCTGAAGAATTACTGCCGCCACTGTCACATTTATCTCTAAGTGAACTAAATGAATTAGCAACTTGTAGTCTAAAAGTATCATTTTTCTTAAGAACCATCTTCGTTGAACCCTTATTCACAACTTTCCAGTCGTCTTCACTATTTAATTGTCCCTTCTTGGTTAACACCTCTATCTTACCTCTTAGATCCCTGTTCTCCTCTGCTAAGGATCTGACCTCCTGCCTGACTGCGGCCAACTCATTTCTTAAATTAAAAATGAGTTTGCTTGCGTCAGACGAGGACAAATCCCCAGCACAGCCACAAACAGCACCAACAACGACACCACCACCAACACCACTTTGTGCTGGTGGTGTTAGTAGTAGTGGTGTTGGTGGTGGTGTCGTTGTTGGTGCTGTTTGTGGCTGTGCTGGGGATTTGTCCTCGTCTGACGCAAGCAAACTCATTTTTAATTTAAGAAATGAGTTGGCCGCAGTCAGGCAGGAGGTCAGATCCTTAGCAGACGAGAACAGGGATCTAAGAGGTAAGGTAGAGGTGTTAACCAAGAAGGGACAATTAAATAGTGAAGACGACTGGAAAGTTGTGAATAAGGGTTCAACGAAGATGGTTCTTAAGAAAAATGATACTTTTAGACTACAAGTTGCTAATTCATTTAGTTCACTTAGAGATAAATGTGACAGTGGCGGCAGTAATTCTTCAGGACCCATAGAGTCAGATAGGTGTACTAGCGATCGTAGAAATGGAAGTGGGAAAAGCTCTCAGGTCAAGAGCCTAGGTAAGTCTCCCAAGGTCGGAGTAACCCATCCTCCGGATAAGTCTCGTTCTTTGGTAATTGTAGGGGATTCACTATGCAGATATGTAGACAGGCCACTCAGGCATAGAGTTAGAGGAAAATATTTTTTCCCTGGAGCAGGTATGAAGAAGGTGGGTGAGTCAATAAATAGCTGGATTGAGAAAAAAGATGTTGTTTGTTTGATAGCTGGGGGAAATGACGTGCAGGATGGTAGAAGTGAAGAGCTGATTAGGTTGTATAGACAA
Organism: Halocaridina rubra; assembly: GCA_037179515.1. Classification (NCBI taxonomy): domain Eukaryota; kingdom Metazoa; phylum Arthropoda; class Malacostraca; order Decapoda; family Atyidae; genus Halocaridina; species Halocaridina rubra. The sequence goes on from JAXCGZ010015098.1 coordinate 295,126, forward strand.
GCCCTGGATAAGATCAGGAAAAGGGGTGCAGTTCCTGTGATGTGTGGTATTCTCCCTAGGCTTAGCCAAAGTTCAGAGTGGTGGTCTCGAGCTATAGGAGTAAATGCTAGGATGAAAGTCTTCTGTCGGGAGAATAATATAGGTTTTATAGACGGGTGGGATCACTTCACTAGTCGTAAGCATATGTATGCAAGGGATGGAGTGCATCTTTCTAATTCAGGTGTCTCTGTATTGGCTGGTATGATAGACAGAGAGGTAGGGGGGTTTTGTTAGACACAAATAATGAAATGAATAATACTTGTGCAGAGAAATTAGTCAGTAAGGGTTCAGTAAATAGTGGGTCAAATAACTGGGAGTCTAAGGATAAGAACCATTTGTTACATAGAACAAATATTAACAAAAAGAATAGCCACAAGAAGGGTAAAGCTAGAGAAAGTTTAAAAGTATATTATACAAATAGCCGTAGTTTAGGTAACAAGATAGAAGAACAGAGCCATAGTATGTAGTGAGAGACCGGATATAATATGCATTAGTGAAAGTTGGATTAATTTTGAAAGCAAACACCTTAAAGCTGAGTACATAATTACAGGATATAAACTTTATAATGCTGATCGTAGTGCAGATAGAAGAGGGGAGGGGTAATTATGTATATTAAAGATAGCCTCAGAAGCTGCATTAAGTCTGGAATTAAGACAAATCTAACTTCAGAAACCTTATGGGTTGAAATTAAAAATAATATAGAAAGTCTAGTTGTAGGAGTAGTCTACAGACCACCTGATCTAGACAATATAAAGTCGCAAGTTATATATGATGAAATTTCTAAAGTGACCAGGTCAAATAGAGTTTGCATTGTAGGCGATTTTAATTTTAGACATATTAACTGGGAAACCATAACAGGTGATAGTAGCTCTAAGGAGTTTTTGGAAGTAGTAGAAGACAATTTCCTTTCTCAGCATGTACTTGAAGCAACACGGGGGGTGAATACACTAGATTTAGTTCTTAGTAATAGAGAGAATATGGTTACAAATTTAGAAGTTGGTGAAAAATTGGGCAACAGTGACCATGATTCCATTAGATTTAACATAATTTTCAAGGAAACTATAAAGGAAAATAAAAATATTGTTCCAAACTTTAGAGCAGATTTTGAGGGCTTAAAAACTAAATTATCTAATGAGGTATGGGAAGGGATTTCTGGGGTACAGATGTGGGTAGTTAATCCAGCAGGTCAGGTCGCAGGTAGCAGATTACCCCGAAAATTGAGTACCACATGCCAAGGATTATCACAAGATAAGATCAATACATTAAATTCTCTCAAAGGAAAGAACAGCAGTCCGTCAGTTAATATAAATTTGGATGAGGAATATAACAATTTTGTCATGACTCTTAAGAATAGTCAGAGAGACTATATTCCCATGAAACATTGCAGATCAAGAAAAAATGACCCTAAATGGATGAACAATAGAATAAAGAATCTTATAGGTATTAAAAGAGGAATATACAGGAAACTAAAAAGAGGTGAAGAGCAGGTGAGGCAGCAATATATACAGTTAAACAGGGAAGTTAAAAAGATAGTTAGAGAGTCGAAAAGAAAATACGAAGTTAGAATAGCAGGAGAAGCTAAAGAAAATCCTAAAGGGTTTTATCAACATTATCAAACAAAATTTAAGGAAAAAGTCGGACCAATTGAAGTAGCCAATGGCCATATCACAGATGACGATAAAGTGATGTGTACATGTTTAAATGATTATTTCTTATCTGTATTTACCAATGAAAACTTGGAAAATATTCCGGAAGTAGAATCCATTTACAGAGACAGTCCCGATAATATACTTAGTTCAATAAATATTACGAGAGAGGAGGTAATAAAAGAAATAGATAAATTAAAGGCTCATAAATCTCCGGGACCTGATGGAATATATGCTAGAATATTAAAGGAATGCAAGGAAGAGCTTAGTTGTCCACTAACTGCATTATTTAATAATTCAATAAAATTAGGATCGGTACCCATGGAGTGGAAATTGGCAGATGTGGTACCAATATTTAGAAAAGGAGAACGAGTTAAAAAGAATAATTATAGGCCGGTAAGTTTAACGTCAACAGTGGGTAAGATTCTAGAATCCATAATTGCAAATAAAATAAGGGCATATCTGGAATTACACAGACTGATAAAACTTTCACAACACGGGTTTCTTAAGGGTTTTTCGTGCCTTACAAACTTACTGTCTTTTTATTCAGAAGTTTACGAGGCAGTAGATTGTGGCAAAGAATCTGATACAATATATCTAGATTTTAGCAAAGCTTTTGATAGAGTTCCTCACAAAAGATTAGTTAAAAAGCTGGAAACTCATGGTATAGGAGGAGCTGTTCTCAGATGGATCAAACAATGGTTAAAAGACAGAAAACAGAGGGTTTGCATAAATGGAGAGAAATCAGAGTGGGGCTCGGTTACTAGCGGGGTACCACAAGGCTCGGTACTGGGTCCCCTATTATTTATCGTATATCTAAATGATCTGGATTCGGATATCAGTAGTAACCTAAGTAAATTCGCAGACGACACTAAAATAGGTAGAACTATAAATGGAAAAGAAGACATTCATGCTTTACAGGAAGATCTAAATAGAGTATCTGAATGGTCGGACAAATGGCAAATGGAATTTAATGTTGAAAAATGTAAAGTAGTTAAAATGGGTACTATAAAAGACAATACTAGTTATAAGCTAAATAACCATGAAATCATGAGTTCTCAGTGTGAAAGGGATTTGGGAGTTCTTGTGAGTAGTAGTCTTAAGCCAAGAGAGCAATGCACAGCAGTCAGAAATAAAGCAAACAGAATTTTAGGATTTATCTCAAGAAGCGTTAGCAATAGGACGGAAAAAGTTATTTTGCAGCTCTATCTTGCATTAGTTAGACCCCATTTAGATTATGCTGCGCAATTCTGGTCACCCTATTATAGAATGGAAATTGAATCCTTGGAGAGAGTGCAGCGAAGAATGACCAAGATGATACACAATATCAGAAATCTACCATATGAGGACAGATTAAAAAAACTTAATCTACATTCTCTAGAGAGGCGAAGAGTTATATATATATATATTCAATGAGTGTGACACCTAGACGGGCAAAGAAATAAAATTGCCCTCATTGGCCCTGGAAACCAAGAAAACATTGAAAAAAAGAAAAAGTGGTCTTTAAGGAAGTGGCTCTGAACCTTTTCCACTCCCATTCCAGGTGCAGAAACTTTCAACATGCTCGAGGCCTCTCTTCCTTTTTATCGCGCTCCCCCCCCCCTTCCATAATTAACGCTGAAAAATTCATACCTAGCAAATGGACATGCTGATGCAGTCTCGGGTAGAGTTTCTGTCTGTTTCACAGACAGGGACTGGACCTGAGAAATCTTAAATAATCAGTTAAGAATCGGCAAAAATTACTCCGTTGCCTTATTTAAATTCTTCTCTTGGTTCTCTAAGGAGATCATCTCCCTCAGGTTGAGAATCACTGGCTTAAAGTCAAGACGGAAACGTGAGAGTGAAAAGAACGAACTGAAAGAATACTCAAAGTAATGGAGTGAGAATTCCATACTGTATACATACTCTATGCAATATGCAACAATACGCAGATATATTATTTTTTAGACGTCTTTCAGCTGTCTTTAAGAGTGTCTCTGGAAGAAATATTATTTTGAGTTTGGATTTCATTCACTGAAAGATCTGCTCGCTAACTCCCTCCCTAAGAAGTTGGAGATTTTGTTTTGGGATAATGGGTCTACGCTTTGCGTCACCCATTTTGTATATATATATATATATATATATATATATATATATATATATATATATATATATATATATATATATATATATATATGAATCATTTTTTACCCCGACCGGGACTCGAACCTAGGACTAATAATTACTAAGTCAAGGCGCTCTAGAGAATATATATATATATATATATATATAATATATATATATATATATATATATATATATATATATATATATATATATATATATATATATATATATATATATATGGAATCTCATTGACTTTCTCCTTTTATATTTAGTTCTAGTTTTGCTGCCATGTGAATGCAATTTTTGCATAATTTATGAGAGAGCGATTTAAAAAATATTGTGACTCCGGATGCAAAAGTACATCTTTTTGTTCATTTAAGCGAGCCCTGTGTTCGTACATCCATGTCTAGTTATTTTTTTTTTATTTCCTGACCCTTATCACAATCTCTCTTGAAACCAATAATGCAAATAGCATATACCATCTCCTCACTTAACGAAATGCAATTTATTAGTGATTTAAACACTGTAAACACAGAAAGTTCTTCATCCTGCAGAGATGATTTCTTATGAGGTATCGACCTTTTTTACCTCTTGTTCCAGAGTTTTCCTCACTCACTATAACTCTCAAAATCCTGGAGAAATTTTAAAATTATTTCTATAAATTCTTTTATAGCAATATGTGAGATTAGACATAGATGGTACGGTGAAAGAGAGAGAGAGAGAGAGAGAGAGAGAGAGAGAGAGAGAGAGAGAGAGAGAGAGAGAGAGAGAGAGAGAGAGAGAGAGAGAGAGAGAGAGATAATCTACTTGCTATTCTGTTCAGATTTTCTAAAAAAAAAAAAATGCAACTACCGCCAAATTACTTGCCATAACTTTTAAAAAGTAGAGATAGATGATGTTCCTCGGCAATCTCGGTAATACAATTGTAACTCAGTTATGTCAGTAATTATGGGATCCCAGCCTCTTCTCCTCTAAACTTGCCAATTGGATGACAAGATGTCGTCCTACTCGTTGGAGGTCCTTCCTGAGTAACGTACAGTGTTTAGTTCTTGGGACATGAAAGATGTGCCTTGATATGAATGAATGAAACTGGGCATTCCACACAGGTTAAAGACTGATTTAAGACATTTGATCACAGTAAATATAATTCCTGCCATTCTGCCTCACAAATCAGATCTCGTTTATCTGCAGTGTCTCTGAATTTCCTCCTGCTTGTTTATATTATTTTTTTTGTTCAAGTGCAGCTTCATGGAAGGTGGTACATATTCAGCACATATGTTGTGTAAATATCTTTACACATTTTATTGTCTATATATTAGAAACTTTGGATTGTGGTGAATGCGTGTTCTTTTATCTCGACTCCCCCCCCCCCTTACAAAGGGAAATAGGATCACTTTATATAGACTCACATATATGTTAGAGTGCCACCCTTTTGTATGCCAATTCTTTGACGCCTCGTTCTCTTTCACTATCAGATTCTCAGTATCCTGATTATTGAATGCCTGAATTCGGGTCTTCTAGCGTTCTTGCCTAATTTTTTTACTCAACATTCTAAACAATATTGATTCTCAATCTTCTCTTAGTTGAGAACACGTGCGTGCAGTCCATTAATATATTCTCGATGAACCACAATTTTCATCTCTTACTATTGTGTGCATTTGAGAGTGACAGATCCACAATCGAGCCCACAGCGGGGCTTTAGGAAGAGCATCCAGCCTTAATACCCCAGCTCCAACCTGTATGGATCCTACCCCATATGGGGATTAATAGTGACAGCCAAGTAGTAGGTTGGCCATGGCACCAATCGACCATTGCGATACTACGTCAACATCGTATATTCTTGGATATTAGTTACATATGTCTTATTATCCCTTCACATCTGACAAGTCACAATACTCACCATCTCTGTTTCTCTCAATGTTTTCTTCGTGCCCAGGCCCGATGAGATTTTTTTTTTTTTGGTCCGTAATGGTGTCACAATCATAAAAAAAAAAAATAGACGGCAAACAACAACAATTGTGCGTTATGTCAATTTAACTAACCGTGGTCAAGGGAAAAAAAAAAAAACTTGATTCACAGTTTCCTTACTACCAGGCAGAGTTCATGGTGATTTACTAACACTTGCAAAGCTCCTTAAGGCTATAAATACATTAAGATTGTAATCTGCTCATATGTTGCATTTTCATATAAACAATATGTCGATGCTTTACTACTACTACTACTACTACTACTACTACTACTACTACTACTACTACTACTTGAATTTTCATATAAACAATATGTTGATGCTTTACTACTACTACTACTACTACTACTACTACTACTACCTACAGTTACTACTACTACTAATGCCACTAATACTACTACTACATAATTTTTTTAAAATTACACAGTGTTTTTTTCATGCATATAAAGATCTAATTCATTTTCTTAGCCTCAAGTTTTAACCGATTTCGAGACTTTCCTGTAATATATAAACTTTAAAAGATATTGAAATAAAACTAAAAGGTTTAGGACAGTGGTTCCCAATCTGTGGTCCGCGGACCCCTGGTGGTCCGCAAAAGTAGTACTGGGGGTCCGTGAACTGAATTGATATTTTCATATATATATATATATATATATATATATATATATATATATATATATATATATATATATATATATATATATATATATATATATATATATATATATATATATATATATATATATATATATATATATATATATATATATATATATATATATATATATATAATATATATATATATATATATATATATATATATATATATATATATATATATATATATATATATATATATATATGTAAGTGAATAAGCATATTAAAAGAAAAAACTAATAATGCAGTTATACAAAGGCAACGTAACGTACCCATGCTCTCATAATTATGGCAATATTAAAAATAAACGTTTCCCGATTATATAATTTATTTATTTTTCTTTTCTTTCTCTCTTTAGTTTTTTATGCATTTAACACTGTACATGAAAGTGACATGTTGGATGTCAGGCAATCACAGTACGGTAGGACCGAAACATTTATACGTGTGAGATTACCAACCTGTCATGTGTTGAACACGTACAGTCGGACCGTGGCGTGCGAGCTCAGTCTGAGCTGAAGTTCTGAACACTAATTGCTGCAACTTCGCTCTTCCTTCACCGTCTTCACGTTTTGAACCGACAGTTGCATCCAAACGTTAATGCAACTTGAGCAGTCCGTAGTCAGTGTGTCTGTGTTTGATTCCCGAACCTTAATATTTAGTTGTATTAACTACATCAGTGACTATTTATTGTAAATATCTGATCGTATGATGGATCGGTGGTTAAAAACCGGAAGCATGTTAAAACGAGACAGTAGTGACATAGAAGGTGAATGTGCGACAAGCTCAAGTGAAAGGACACTGACTCATCAGTCGAAAAGCAAAAACCGTAAATACTGTGATGAATACATATCCTTTGGATCTATATGTAGATGCAGTGAAGGTGAAAGAAACCACAATGTGTTCTCTGTTATGAAATATTGTCCAATGAAAGTATGAAGCCAGCCAAACTTCGCCGGCATTTTGAAACTAAGCATAAGGAGCATACTAACAAACCTGTTGAATATTTTCAAAGAAGACGGAAAGAACTGCTTTCAAGACAAAATATTATAGAAAAAATAGCAACTGGGGGTGATAATAAGAATGCTGTGTGTGCTTCGTATAATGTTTCTCTTTTAATAGCAAAGAGTGGAAAACCACACACAATAGCAGAGGAACTAATTCTGCCTGCTGCCAAAGCAATAGCCTCTAGGATGCATGGAGACAAAGTATCAAAGAGTTTTGATCTCATTTCATTGTCAAACACCACTGTCAAGCGGCGAATAGAAGACAAGTCTGACAGTGTTAAAAATCAACTAGTGAAGAGATTGATTAAAAGTCCGTATTATTCTTTACCATTAGATGAAAGTACAGATGTTGCTAACAGTGCTGATTTACTTGCATTCATTCAATATGAATTTGACGGTACAATTAAGGAAGATTTTCTCTCTTGTCAGTCATTGCCAACACACACAACTGGTGAGTCTATTTTTAATAGTTTGAATGATTTTATGATGGCTAATGAAATTGGATGGTCAAAGTGTGTAGGAGTCAGTACTGATGGGGCTCCCGCAATGTCGGGAATGTACAAAGTACTCAAGGCAAAAATTCAAGCTATAATACCAAATGTCAAGTGGACTCCTTGCTGCATACATAGAAAATCGTTGGCAGCAAAGAAAATGCTAGAAAAATTGAAGACGACTCTAGATGAAGTAGTGAAAGTAGTTAACTTCATAATAGCTCAGCCCTTAAATTCTCGTATTTTTAGCGTTCTTTGTGAGGAGATGGGTAGTGCTCATGAACAACTGCTCTTGCATTCTCAAGTGCGGTGGCTCTCCCGCGGTAAAGTACTTACCCGCATATTTGAGTTGCGTGATGAAATAAGACTATTTCTTCATGATAAATCATTTCATGGGAGAGAATGGTTTAATAACTTTTCGTGGCTAGCTATGGTGGCATACATGTCTGACATCTTTACTTATTTGAATGACCTAAATTTGAGCCTACAAGGGAGATCCGTAACTATTTTTAAAGTTGAAGATAAAGTGGAAGCCATGATCAAGAAATTAGAATTGTGGTCTGAGCGTCTGCATAGTGGTGTGTTTGAATCCTTTCCAACACTTTATGACTTTCTTGGAACTTCTGAAGAAATAAGAAGCCTTTTTATTCAGCATTTGCAAGGTTTAAAGATCAGTTTTAGGGATTATTTTCCTCCTCATGATGGTAATAACAAGTGGATTAGGGATGCTTTTCGTGTAAATGTAAAAGATGTAACAGAATTAACAGCAAAAGAAGAAAATAGTCTTGTTGAACTTTCATGTGACACTTCACTAAGATCGCGTTTCAGCCGTTACAATTTATCAGACTTTTGGTTACTATTGAAAAATGAGTACCCAGAACTGGCAACCAAGGCCCTAAAATATCTAATGCCATTCCCTACTAAGTATTTATGCGAGCAGGCTTTCTCACAGCTCATTTACATAAACTCAAAATACAGAAATAGGATGAATGTGGAACCTGATCTTCGCTTAAAACTGTCTGCCATTGAACCTGAAATTGAAAACATAGTAGCAGCAAAACAGCATCACCCATCTCATTAATGAGATTAAGATAAAGTATTTTTTTTTTTCTGCTCTGTTCTGTTCTGTATTTCTTTCTTTATATTTTTTATATATTTTCCCATTTTTTCATTTACATACATCTTTCTGCAGAAATTAATCTAGTTTTCTGATAAGAGGAGCTTGTTGCTAGTTTATTAAAGCAGCATGTTAAGTTGACAGACGTTTCAATATCCTGGGGTCCGGGGAAAAAATCATTTAAATAAAAGGGGTCCTTGGTAGTGAAAAGTTTGGGAACCACTGGTTTAGAGTATCCAAAAGGAATATATAAAATGCATCCATGGATATTACAGAAGAAAAATGTAGAAAAAAAAACAGAACTGTATATAATTCTAGATACTCTCTCTCCTCTCTCTCTCTCTCTCTCTCTCTCTCTCTCTCTCTCTCTCTCTCTCTCTCTCTCATATATATATATATATATATATATATATATATATATATATATATATATATATATATATATATATATATATATATAAGAACATAAGAATAGGGGACACTGCAACATGCCTACGGGCATACACGAGGCAGCTCCATTTGTGAATGATATTTTCATCATGTCTAACCTATTCTAGTCTACTCTACTTATTTATTCTATTTTTCTTTTTATGATTTTTCTAATAAGCACTAACCTATTCATACCCACCCTACCTCTGTCATAGGTTTATCTAATCTACATTTAAAGGTGTCTAAGGTAGTGGCATTTATTATCCTACTAGGAAGCCTGTTCCATGCATCAGCTGCTCTATTACCAAACCAATTTTTGCCAATTTCCCTTCTGAACCTAAATTTATCAAGCTTAAATCCATTATTACGAGTTCTGGTTTGATCATGCATTTTTAAAACTTTATTAATATTACCCTTGTTAATCCCTTTAAACCATTTATACACCTCAGTCATATCCCTCCTAACTCTGCACCTCTCTAAAGAATGTAGATTAAGTTTTTATAATCTGTCCTCATATGGTAGAGTTCAGATATTGTGTATCATCTTGGTCATTCTTCGCTGCACTCTCTCCAAGGATTCAATTTCCATCCTATAATAGGGTGACCAGAATTGCACACTCATGTATATTGACAAGAATGTTGTAGTACATTATTTTTTTGTTCTTGTATATTTTTATTTTCTAGAGTATCATCAATATTGAAAGCAGAGTGTCAAGTGGAAGTCTATTGAACATTACAGTCAATAAATTGTGTATATTTCAGTCATTTATGTCAATAAAAATAAAACATTTTTTATTCTTAAAAGAAAGATCATCGCTTTATATAAGCTCGTAAAGGGTCAGGAAGTTTGTAATAAATAAAGTGTCAAAATGAGGAAAATCTTTTATATTTTTACATTTTATGTAGTTCTCACTCGTAGTCTCTGTGTCATAAGAGCTGGCCATAAATGACATGAGGGTCAATGGGGTTCCATCTTTCTTCCTAAAATCTATTTCTTGCCACAGAATAGTTGATTGAAGAGATAAGAATAAACAATGTATAATGAAGACTTGCTGCAAACCCATTTTTGTTCAGGTGATTTATCGGGATATAGCATCGTATAGAAGACTGTCACCTTTGGCATAGATGTGCTATGTATTAATATATCATATATATCACAGAAATTATTCTATTCAGTGCAGAGTCTAGAGACCTGTGGGATTTTTATTTCTTGAAATTTAGGCATGGGTGTCCCTTAGGAAGGTTTGAACTCTTAGAATTTAGGGCTTTATTACTCTTCAGTGCTTCCAACTTATTCAAGCATTCTAGGACAGTTAAGCTGTTCTCATTTACTTATTTAGTTATATTTTCATGCTCTTAATTTTACCGTCATAATTCCTTGTAATGGGCTTATCATGAAGATATTCTCTATTTTATTTCATACTTTACACATTTTTCTAGTAGCCTTTGATAACATCTTTCCAGATGAACAACATCAAGCTCCTCATCCTTTTTGCTTAGTTACGTTTGACGTGCAGTGCAATCACGTTGAGTCTCGAACATGCACTATACTACTTCAATTGTCATAGATATATTTAGAAAAATTGTATGATGAGTGACATGAGTCTGAACGACAAGTGGCCAATTAGTCTATGTAATGTTATTAAGGAAACTGCAATCTTCCCTATATTTCCACAAGTCAATAAATGTTCACTTTGTATAGAGTATCTTGGAACAGAATCTTTCACAATTTTTCAAGAAAATGTACTTTTATGCAATTATGTCAGTTATTAAGCCAAGCTTGCATTGAAAAATGCAAAACGTACAATATTTTTCATTAAACGACGCTATTCAGCCATAGCAGTATAATCGATGTTTAAATCGCATTCTTCTATTCCAACAATTAAAACTACACTGTTACTAACAACAGCAAATAGAAATCTTAAAATAAAACTGTTTCACAACTAAATGATTCTTTTCACCCAACAGCAGTTCTCATTCACTTAGTAGATGTTTAAACACAAAAGTTATGTGCAATTTTCTGCGAGAACTCAACATTTAATACACATGGGAAAATAATACATATCTATTTCGAACAAACGCATGAAATTCAGAAATCACTCGCAAGCATTAACAATCATCTCCATGCAAAAATATTGCAGTGTTTATTTGGTTGAAAATATACTGTATTATGTGCCGAACATACATAGCGTTTTATGATTTGTATTATATTCGTCACTATAGTTCTATATATACCCTTTTATTAAAGTTTGTATTTATCATAAAAGTGCTAGTTTATTTAATTATTACACTATTATTTTCATCATCTAGTTCAAGAGACTAAGAGCTGTAGAGGATTTCCAGTATATTATTATTCCTCCTTTGATAGCTAGAGGTCACGACACTACTCCAGCATCGGCTAAGTAAAATATCTATCACAGAGAGGTGACATGTTCGACAAAATATTTTAGCGACTCTGATTTCACTCTTGGTTTAATATAGTTTGAAATGAACTGTGCAAATGCTGTACACAGAATGAACGATTATTCGGGCACACGTGATAAAAAGCGAATAGATATACATATATCATGTGTGCATGTATACAGAAATACAGTATACAAAAGGCTGTAATTGTTTGGCGTTTTATGTCACTGTTAATCCTCATTACGGGGTGGACACATACAGATTTGAGCTGCGAACTTGAGACTCGATGCCCTTCTTAACGCCACGCGGTGGCTTCCATGCGGGTTTGTCACCTCATGAGGCGAGTAATCAATTAATTTTACTTACGGGAAAGATCCCCATGCTCGTAACTCCCCATCTTCTGGTCAGCTCTATTTTTATACTCAATGATACATATCATATTTGCCCTTAAAAACATGGATGCAGTTACCATTAACTACTCTTTTGCTTAGCGAATTCCAATCATCAGCTATTCTTACACATAAAAAAAAAATAATTTCTTATATCATGCAAAGAAGTTACCTTACAAAGCTCCAAATTATGGCCCCTAGTTCTAGAGCCAGCCATATCAAACTGTCTAACCCTATCCACTCTGTCAAAACCATGAAGAAACATAAAAACCGTCACCATATCCCCCATATTCTTCTAGCATCGGGAGATGGTATCTAATTCCTTCAGCCTTTACTCATATCTGAGACTGCGTATTTCTGGCATCAGTCTCTTAGCATGCTTTCGAACTTTATCCAGTTAATTTATATGTTTTTTTTTCATATGCGAAGTTCAAAAGGGTGCTGCATATTGAAGCTGTGGCCTCACGTAAATTACATAAATATTTCTGAGCATATCCTTGTCCGTGTGTCTGAAGGCTACCCTTACATTCGCTAAGAAAGCATATGCAGCCCTTACTATGCTATTTATATATATATATATATATATATATATATATATATATATATATATATATATATATATATATATATATATATATATATATATATATATATATATATATATATATATATATATATATATGCATTTCCGGATACAAATATTTCTTTTGTGAGACCTTCTTACAAAAAGTTATTTGATCTCGTGAGATGCTACGAGACACTCAATGTTTAGGATGTGTGAAATCGGTCGTAGCTGAGATTTACGAAAGACGATACGATAGGATAGGATAGGACAGGTGGGGGAAAAGTAGTGACGGCATCGAGTGAACTCTCTTAGCCCTATTCAGGGTGTCATCACTGGTGAGAGGGGGTAAAGGATGGGAAGGATTGGAGGGATAAGCACGAAATTTAAGGAAGTAAGAGATGAAAAGAGAGGGGCAAACCCTCGTGCTAAGATAAAGCCAAACGATACGATACGATAGGATAGGATAGGACAGGTGGGGGAAAAGTAGTGACGGCATCGAGTGAACTCTCTTAGCCCTATTCAGGGTGTCATCACTGGTGAGAGGGGGTAAAGGATGGGAAGGATTGGAGGGATAAGCACGAAATTTAAGGAAGTAAGAGATGAAAAGAGAGGGGCAAACCCTCGTGCTAAGTTTTTGTTAGATATAGTTATACTTGCCCACTATGACTTATAGTTTTAATTTAATAATGATGAGGAGGTATTGGAGAATTTATTTTATTGACTATAAATAGGATCTGGTGGATTTCCTGATAAAACTGGAGAAATTCTTTTCCACCAGGCATGGTCATTAAGAAATTCATATTCTTCAGTATTTAAAGCATTAGTTTCTTGGAGAAATTCTTCAAAGTCGATTTCCATTTTACTCCAGGTTCTAGATGCTAATTTAAAAATATAAGTATTAATAGGTTCGACTTTGAGGTTCTTATGAATTTCTTCCATTCTCTCTATATATGGTGGAGTTTCAGAGAGAATACTTCTTAAATTTTTATTTTGGATAGCTTGGAGACTTTGAATGTGACGTTTTGATAAGATGCAAGTTGGAATTGGGGGGTATATTAATACAGGTCTTACTAAAGTTTTATATAGGGTGACTCTATTTTTAGTTTTGAGTAGGTTAAATCTTCGTAGCTTTGTGGTAAGAAGTCTACTTTGAATTATTCTATCATTTACATGACGTTTCATTCCTGTTCTATTAATTGTGAAGCCCAAGGTTTTCAGACTGTTGGAGAAATTTATTCTATTGTTATTAATTATTACATCTAATGGTTTAATAGCAGAAATAGATAAAAGTTGGAATTTGTCAATATTAGTTTTAATTTTCCATTTTTTCTCATATTCATTTATTCTAAGTATTTCCCTCTGAGTTTTAAATGCTAGGAATCTTTTACTATAATCTGGAATTACTTGAGTGATGTCATCTGCAAATATAATGGTTGAACAACCTATACCTGGTTTGGGTATATCTCTCGTGAATATAGCATAGAGAAGTGGACTCAGATTTGATCCTTGGGGGACACCTGCTTTAAGTTCAAATTGGGTACCTAGATGTTCATTAATTTTGATAATTGACTTTCTATTAGATATAAAGTCTGATAAAATTTTAGTTATTAATGGGGGTAACTGGAGTTCTATGATTTTATATCTGAGTCCATCTCTCCATACTTTGTCAAAAGCAGAGGAAACATCCCTGCTCAAGACATTGCACCTTTGCTTAAACTTTTGCGAGATGGCTATTTTTTCATATAAGTATGTGAGTGCAGTATGAGTACCTCTGCCTCTTCTAAACCCGTGCTGGTTAGGGGGAAAACAATCATTTAATTCTAAATAATTATATACTCTAGAATGAAGTATTTTTTCAAATATTTTCCCAGGGACTTCCAAGAGAGATATAGGACGATAATTACTAGCTGAGGTGGTGCTTTTTCCAGGTTTAGGTATAAAAATCATTATTGACAATTTAAATTTAGATGGGAAATAACCTACTGATAAACAAGAGTTAAAAATGTCTAATAATTCCTGAATAGCAATATTAGGCAAGTGAGATAATATAAGTTTATTAATGCCTGAATGTCCGGGGGCTTTATTTTTCATTTTTTTAATAATATTTATAATGTCAGCAAAAGTAATAGGAGATAATAAATCATCTCCTGGTGTTAATCTATGTAAGTCTACGTTAAAAAATGAAGTGATTAAATTTACGTTTTCTTTCAAAAAGTTACAAACAGTTCTTTCGTTTTCTAAATCATAGTTTTGATTTTCTTCAGCACTAATATTAAATACAGGTTCCCAGGTCTTTCTGAATTTTTCTTCTTTTTCTTTACTGGTGAAAAGTTTATTATTATTGTTATTATTGTCTATTAGATATGGTGTTGTTTCTTTACTGTTACCCATTAAGTTTTTGATGTTATTCCAGAAGTTTTTAGGATCTTTAGAATTACTTTGAAGTTTCATTATTACATTTTCCCAGTTATTATTATATGAAGCTATTAGTTCTTTTTGGAGTTCTTCTCTTACAGTTCTTAATTCAGTTAGAGCTTGGGGACCCCAGACACCTCTGCCAATGCTATCTGATAAAGTTTGATATCTATATTGAAGCTCTTTACATTTACTGTTTAGTTTAGGGTGGGGTAATGATTTTGACTTTTTGAAAGGTATATACTTATCTATTGCATTTTGGATTAAAATGTACCATTGCTTTAGGTGTTTTTCTATATCAAAAATATTATTAATGGAGGTATTACTTGTGATATCGTGAGTGAATTTTTCTTCTGTAAATGATTTAAAATTATCCCAGTCTGCATTACTAAAATCTCTACTGGGGGGAATTCTAATAGCTAGAGGTTCTGTTGAGAGCTTAATTATTAAAGGTAAATGGTCAGAGGTGGTTAAAGGTCCTTTCTCTATTGAGTAATTCAGGTAATGGTTCTTATTACTTAAGACAATGTCTGGTCTGGAGGAATCAGGGCCACGAGTCATGGTTCTGAAATCAGGTCCTAGAATTTTAATAAGATTATTAGATACTAGATTATTTAGAAAGTTACCAGTTATATTATTAACATTATGACCTAGGATGTGATGTTTAGCGTTAAGATCTCCAATTAAGTATGCTGGGATGTTTTTCCTAATTAGTTTTAATATATCTTCATATGGGATATCTAATCTTCTGGGTGGTAAGTAAGTAGTACCAATAATAATGGGGCCGTTTTTGGTTTCAATTTTTAGTGCAAGTAAATCAGTATCAAATTCGTCTATGATTTTATGATTAATGTTACGTTTAATGGCAATTGCTATACCTGCATGAGCTTCATTTAAAAAGTTTCTTTGATAAATATTATAGCCAAAAATTTTTACTTTATTGCTAATGTTGTTAGCCACAGAGATGCTATTAAGAAGTATAATATCTGGATCAAATTCCCTATAAACATTATTTAATTCATTACCTCTAATTTTAGTCCAAGTTAATACGTTATGCTGAATGATAGTTAATTTATTATTAATGATGTTAGCCATTTTGGAAGTAATAAAAAACTAAAGGGTGATTTAACTATTTAAGTTTGAGGAGGACTCTGATCTCTTATATAGTCCTTGGTCAATTGAATTATAGTGGCTTGTTTCTAGGTATTGAATTCTAGTGTTAGTAAGATCAATTTTGTCTTGTTCTAAGAAGAGGTGAACTTCATGAGGTTCGTAATTGCCATTGTGATAAATATATTTTAGTTGATTTGTGGTAAGTAACTTTTCTCTAATGTCATCTACATTTGTGTCTGAGGGTAATTGTTCACTAAGTTTCCCTATTATTTTAAATTTAAGGTCTTTACTGAGTTCAATTCTCTCTCTCTGATTTGTATTTGATTCTTCATACTTTTGCTGATCTGTGCTGTATTTGGACATTTTCTTTTTTTGTTTGGAGACAGCTCCTAGTGGGGACTGATTTGGACGTTTTTTAATGGTCTGAGAGGAAGTATCTTCGTCCATTCTTTCTTCTGTCTCTACTATTGATGCTGATGCTTCTAGCACAGAAGCAGCTGCTAGTTCTTTTGTCACAGTTATGTTAGAGTTTATAGGGATACTTTTAGGAAGAGTTATCCTTGGCATGCCATTAAGTTCATATATCTCATTTACTTTGGCCTCAAATGACCCTGGATTGATGGAATCCATCATCTGGCCATATACCATGGCACTTATTATGACAGTGGTCATTTTCTCAGCATTAATGGGGAAATTAAGTTCAGGTTTTAATTGTCTATCTGAGGAACTAAGGGGTCTGGCTGCACCTGTCATTTCAGCAAATGAAGGTTTGGGTGTTTTTTTGGCTTCCCTAATCTCTACTAGTTTATCTTTCTTTCTTTGCTTTCTTTCTGGACACCCTGCAGCTAGAGTGGAGTGCTCGCCAGAGCAGTTAATGCATTTCTTAACTTTAGATAAGCATTTGTTCTCATTCCACCTATGGCCTTCTTGAGCACATTCAGAGCAAATGGTGGTTACTTTCTTGCACTCTTTAGTAGAGTGCTCAAAAGAATAGCACTTCATACAAGAGTTAATCTGAATGAAAATTTCCTCATCTATATTGCTTTCATTAATCCTAATATTAAAGAGAAGGAGTCCCTGTGATTTAATTTTGTTGGCCATACTGATGTTTTGAAGGCGTATCTTGATGAGATATTTAGTGGTGGGGATTCTAATAATTGACTCTATTTTAATTCCCTGGTTATGCTTTTCTATTTCAACTATGATTTCTTCGTCCCTATGAGATGTTATATATTGGTCAATGCCAAGGATTACCACAGTTCTTTGGGCATTAAATTCAGGGGGCATAGTTATATCAAAACTTTCTTTGTTAAAGACTTCAGAAACTTCAGGGGAATTAAGTTTCTCTAAGTTCTCATCAGCAAGGACAAGAATGAATCCAGTTGGGATGGTAATGATCTTAAAAACAACAATGTTGCTTTGGGCAAGACATTTGAATATATCTCTTCTGCGCTTAACAGGATCCCCTTGGGGATCCCGGTCCCTGATTCGTGCTCTACCCATTATTAAAGCATAGCAAAGGTAAGATCTAAGATATTAAGGTTTATGATCGAGTTATATGTTTATTGAAGACAAAACTAATGCTAGATTTTAATGAAAAAATGACCTCAAGAACTATACTATGAATAATAAAAATTACTTTAATTGGGCAAAAAATAACTAGATTTCGTGCTTGTAGGATTGGGTTGGGAGAGGATAGGATACTACAAAGCGGTTACTGCGATGTATAGGGACAGTGGACGGTGTTAATTCACCAGGGGTCCTCCCCTCTGTGCTGCTGGTTTTAACCCACCAGCAGCACCTGCCCGTAGCTCACAGCAAGCTCAATGCAGAAGCTACTACCACCCAGCAGATGAAAACGGGGTAGTTGCAGCCAGTAAGGTAAGGAATGAAAGGTATAAAGGAGAGAGGGTCTGTGTGTTAGCAGGGCTAATGACAGACGTGATTGTAGTCAACTAGTTTCATGCAGTAATCTGCAGTCTAATGCAGTTACCAGGTGAACTCTGCCAATGAAATTGCAGTGCCAAATATGACAGTCACAGTGTGCAATCAGGGTTAGTGACCCACACGGGAATCCACGAAAGACATTTGCGACCGTGATCATTGATGGTGGATGTATGTTTAATAATGAGTAAAATTAGTTGATCTCGTGAGATGCTACGAGACACTCATGTTTACGATATGTGAAATCGGTCGTAGTTGAGATTTGTGAAATACATTTGTTACCGTGATCATTGACAGTGCATATACGTTTGATAATGAGTAATTAGTTGCTCTCGTGAGGCGCTACGAGACACTCAAGTAAAAGAACGTGGTAGAAATCCGTGGAGCAGAAGATATTCGAGTTTGATTCGGAATCTCGTGATTGCTGACAAAATTTGGTTTTCCCGGATAGATGAGTACAGATTTAACTTATTTCTAACAATGTTTACAACTACGTGTGAGGGACAGAATGAGCTCGTTTTTATAGAACACTGGTAGGTAGAACAAGAACATATGTTGGAAAATTTACTACTCTGTATGAGGAAGTTTTAATTTAATTTAATGTGAGGAGAGTTAATTTAATAGTTCACATATCAGCAGTTCACAAACCCCCATATAAAATATTTGCATGTATGCCTATGCATGTAATAATAATTGTATTTTATTGGTAGAGGATTTAATTTTGAGATCGTTTGTAGGTCTCTACAGAGGCCTTGTCAGGATTTTCGAATTTAGGGGGTTATATGATCGAAGGTTAATAACACATAGGAAATCCTCCACAATTTTAATATATTTACTCCTAGATCTATCCCATTCTGTATTTTTTGACATTCTACACTGCTAATGAGGATCCAAACTTGGGCCTTCTTGCACTTGTGCCCATTCTCATTCCCTTACATTTTGAAGCACTAAATTTCAGTAGTCACTTTTTTGACCACACGTGCAAACAAGTTAGGCTTTCCTGCAATTCTCCACCATTATACTCATATTTTACATTCTTCACAAATTTTGCATCATCTGCAAACATATTCAAAGATGAATATGAAGAATATCGCAGGTCATTTCCATATACAAGGACCAAAAGTGGCCCTAAAACTGAACCTTGTGGAACCCCACAACTAACCCTTCTCCAGTCAGACACTGAGAGTCTGATCCTCTGTTCCCTTCCTTCTAATGGAGATTTTATTTTAAATTAATTCCAAGACATTTCCACCTACTCTTACCATTATTTGAAACTTTCTTATAAGTTTCTCATGTGGGATGGCATCAAATCCCTTCTGAAAATCTAAGAATATGCCATCTGCCCTGCTCTTTCTTTGTAATTTCCAACTTACCTCATCATAAAATTCTAATATTTTTTTTACGGTTAATCTGCTTTCTCTGAAGCCATGTTGCCTCATTGACAATATGGCTTTATGAGAGGGAGACCTACAGTAACAACCACTGTGATACCGAGGTCCACGTGTAACGCTATAGTAAAGTCGCTAATTACATGGATACAATTACATCCATGCAGTATTGATGATCATAACATAACATACTTTATTTCCATTTCAATACAATGGGTATTCGTCAGCCAGGGCAAGCCCCAACCCCCCACTGTGGTGTCCAACCACAGCAGTTCCTGCCAGTAAACAGCTTAAACTCTCGGTCTTGGACGGGAACCGATCTTTCGACCTCGTGAATGCGAAGCCAGCGCGTTACCACTGTACTAGCCAGCAGGCTACTACTATGAATTATATTCAAGAGATGCAAATTCAAGTTAAATTAGTATAGAAGAAACATATTATAATGAAATATATTCATGACCAACACATTTTCTGCATGTATTATGACCGTTTCATTATTGTATATAAGAGAATTTGTATTTGTGAGTACGATAGCCAGAGATATTAATTTCGACATCTTCCTACAGATGGCGTTGAAAGCATTCTTATTCCTTTACGCCGGAGGAACAAACGAAGGGGGACGTGTTGACGGGACCTCCCCAGAAAAAAATGGTAATTATTGTTTATTCTTAGTTTTTAGGGTCTTAAGCAAATTTGTCGTAATGTTATTGATAATGAACTAAGCAACTGACCATATATTGAATATTATTTCGCATTGATGAATATCTATATTGCCATGTGGACCATATGTCGAGGCGGCCTTATGGCGACCATGGCATATTCCTAATGGTTAGAACCTCATATTAAAAAGACAGATGAGACGTAGATATAATCCAGTAAAACGTATTGTTTATGTAAAAAAAATTCGTTACTGTTAAATATCTAGAAGTAATTAGTGATGCATTTTGGTAAAGTTGTGTAAATATTTTTTCCTCGATAAAGGTGATGCGAAAATTATTTTTGCTTTTTTATTTATTTATTTTAAGGAATCTTTCTTCGGAAATCGCCGGATGATGTATGCAGAGTCTATCCTTAAAAATAATTATTTGAAATTTTTCTCATGCTTTTGATATTTATAAGTTAATGATCTTGAATACAGTACAGTACTCATTAATTATTATTTTTTAGGGTAGTGAAAATTTTCCGACGTTTTTCAGGGTCGCATTGAAAACATCAAAGACCAAACGAAAAATACGAATCTCCCCTAGGGAGTGAAAATGATATTTTTGTGGTATGTGATGTGTATTGAATGAATGTTATCATGAAAACCCTCGGAGAATGTATATAAATCGGACCTGAAAAATTGCATTTTACTTTTTTTCAAGTAATAAACCTTAAGAATGATGTAAATTGCAGTTTCCAATAGTTATCAAGGTCACATTACTTCAATGTACCTCAGATAACGGTAAAAATGTAACAGGTCCATTTGTAAAAATTTGCCCAGTTTTTCCATTAGAGCTGTTAAGTTTATGAAAGAGAATCAGGCAACAATTGTTGGCTGGTCTTTGTTATACTGTATGTTCATTCACTTAATATCGCTTTTTTAAATAAGAATCATACAAATTAAAATATTTGTAAGAAAATTTCTTCGAACTAAACAGAACTGCATTAGAGGAAGTAAAAATCACCTGTCCCATAACGTATATATTAATAGAAACATGGCTTATTGTGTTCGCATCTTGTGGTGATCTATTCATGAGATTTATTTTGATAACTAGTCATAAAGAGAGGTGTCAGTTCTTATTTGTTATTAATTTTCTCGCATTGATGGAAAACTCGTACACTTAACAGGAAAACACTTGTTGCTATTCGCGGGTGTGAAGTCAATCCTAAGTGTCAGACTGTAATTGCTAAAAATGATATCAGAATGCATAGTTAATGCCATTCCATTGTTAGTAATGGTATGGTTTTCTCTTGTAAGAGCTGTGCAAGATCAAAACACTTTGTCGCCTCCGCTAACTCTTATTGGTTACTGGAGTGAACCAAAGTAGTAACATTTTACTAGATATTCTAGTCAATTCACTCTATAAATTATTCAAGGTTCTCATTATATGTTTAGTACTTATTTCCTTTAATTTCATGTAGAACTGACGATTGGTATATTATTTTATTCCATAGGCGAAAGTAAGTACCCGCCCCATGGTGGGCGTCCATACTGAAAGTGGACCTGCAAATGTAAACGTTATGTTACCTGCTGTCTTCAGGGCTCCCATCAGGCCCGATGTTGTGAACTTCGTTCATGATCAGATGAGAAAAAATGCTAGGCAGCCGTATGCGGTCAGCAAATATGCTGGTGAGTTATAAGAATGAGTGTTTAGTACATACAGAAATTGTTTAATGGAGATAATCTGGTTTGCTTCCTGTCTCGTAACATTGTATAGATATAGTTGCTGATATATTACGCTATGTAGGTACAGTTGTATATTACTTTTCTTGATATCCTTTACAGTTTTGTCTCTGTTTTAGGTCATCAGACATCTGCTGAATCATGGGGAACTGGAAGAGCTGTTGCCCGTATTCCTCGAGTGCGTGGAGGTGGTACTCATCGTTCAGGCCAAGGTGCTTTTGGTAACATGTGCCGTGGTGGACGCATGTTTGCCCCCACTAAGACCTGGAGACGCTGGCATCGTAGGATCAATGTCAACCAGAAGCGTTATGCCATGTGCTCTGCCATTGCGGCAACTGGATGCCCTGCACTTGTGATGTCAAAAGGTTAGACTTTTTGAGATATGTTCTGTTAAAGTAGAGAGAAAGTCACTCTGGCATTAATTTCTTTTTATGTCAGTGCCATTAAATCTATTAATTCATTTACAGGGCACTTGATCCAGGAAACTCCTGAAGTTCCTTTAGTTGTCTCGGATAAGGTTCAGGAATTAGCAGCCACCAAGGAGGCAGTGAACATGTTGAAGAAGTTCCATATGTGGTCTGATATTCTGAAGGTGAGTGAATACAGTATAAGTGAAGGAACCTAATTAATTTTGCTTTATGATGTCTGCAAGCTTTGGATTTTTAAACCTGTTATCTGTAAATTTATCTGGAACTCATGATGTCAAGTCTTTAAAGTCATAAAGTATTTGACAGGTCATAAAATTTCCTGTACCTGTATTTTAATTTTAATATCAGCCTGTTCGCTCATTAACTTTCATCTTTAATCAGGTGTATAAGAGCAAGAGGCACCGGGCTGGTAAGGGTAAAATGCGCAACAGGCGTCGCATCCAGCGTAAAGGACCTCTCATTGTGTATGATAAAGACCAAGGACTGACTCGTGCTTTCCGAAACATCCCTGGTGTTGAAACCATCAACGTTCATAGACTTGACCTTCTGAAGCTTGCCCCTGGTGGACATGTTGGTAGATTCTGCATTTGGACAGAATCAGGTTAGTTTTTGAAGTTCTTAATATTTGTCTTTTAATTGTTAAACCTGAGAAAGAAGTAGAATTTCTGACTGACTGTAAATTTGTGCTTTCATATGTCATAGTGTTCATTTGCTTTTATTATTAACAGCTTTCCGTAATTTGGATTCAATATATGGCACGTGGCGCAAAAAGTCTTCTGTCAAGAAAAATTATAGATTGCCGACGCCCAAAATGACATCAACTGATTTAGCGCGTCTTCTGAAGAGCGAGGAAATTGCCGCTGTTGTTAGAGATCCTAAGTAAGTACTTAAAACAATCTAGATGTATGTTTATTTTATTTTTTCTCATGATGCTAAGGCCTACCAATGCTATCAGGGAGTACAAGTAAGGTATTACTAAGAAATTATTTTTGATGAAACCTTGATTGTGTATCTCAAATATTACCTAAATATTAACAATTACAATAGTCACCTGTAAATTGTTATGAACTTAAAAAGAGTATGACCTTGATAGGATGCTAATTGTGCTGGTTATGGGAAAGTGTGTTAGCAAATGTAATTCATGGCCTTTGATTATATCTCGAAGGTTATTAGAGCAAGATTGGCCCTGGAAAATTGTCATAGGTAAGGTGTAGGCACTTATATTTATATGTATTACAGTTTAGATTGTCGGAATAAAAAAAAAAATGTTTACTACATAATGTGAGCGTTATAGTTAAAGTGAGTTTTTATTTTATTTTGAAGTGCTCTTCCTTTGGCTGAGACTGAAGGAAAAGATGGTTTTAGGAGAATACCAGTTGTATTGGGTCTTTGGAGTCACTATGGTTATAAGAGAGGGTAGGTAGTCGGCTTGGGAGCTAAGTGCTTGCTCTTTACCAATGTACTGGAAGCCTGTTTGTAAGGCAGCATTTAAAGAGATAGATTCACGAGTTTAGGAAGATAGAGAATACATGATCAGTATCAGTAAAACTTCTACCTCTATGTATATGATTAACCAAGGACTTTGTGTGTTTGTATGTGTAAAGAGGAAATACAAGCAAGTGTGTTGTGTAACTGACTATTTTTTATGGCCCTTTTAGATACTGTAAGTAGTAGTTTTATTCTGGCATAGTTTACTTTTTTCGGTTCTATCTAAAAATCCAAATTTTCTTCCTGTGACTTTAAAGCAAAAAGGTGTTGAGACGTAAAGTGAAACTAAACCCACTTAGAAACCGGGCGGCTATGCAACATCTCAACCCCCATGCCATGGTTGCAAGAAAAGCTGCTCGTGAGCAGCAGGAAGTGGACTCGCAAGCTAAGAGGGCCAAGAGGGCAGCAAATGCTGTAAGTATTATTTTTATATCCCCTTCAACTTCAAGTAGGAATCCTTGAAATACTTCGATTACAAGTGGACTACTTATTTTTGGCAATTCGCTCAACCACCTGAGGTCTTGTTCTGTAATTTAGCTTTTGCTATGACACAATCACCGTTAGTACAGTGAGCTGTTGTTTGCAATTAGATGGAATGTATATTTTTTTTTAAGGAGTTCTTTATTGGTTGGGGCTGACCCATGCAAAAATCTGCCATTAGTCCCTTAAACTTAATAGTGTAATATATATACAGTAATCCCTCACTATTTCGCGGTTCACCTATCGCGAATTCAGTGCATCGCGAATTTTATATATATATATATATGTATAAAATAGAACAGCCTTTATCAGGCTGTAAAGAGAAACAGATGGAGAGTGTAATGACCTGTCAGATGTGAAGGGGTTATAAAAGATGTGTAATGAATATCCAATTCTCTGCTGGGTTTTACTATACCTCTGCATTACTTTCATGATGTCTATTCTAAAAATTCTCCTTAGATCTTATTATTATTATTATTGGCAACAATAATTTTCCTTTGATGATGATTGTGGAGATTATTATTATTATTATTAAGAATTTGTAATTAAACCATTATTTTTACAATATATGTAGTTTTCGTTGAATGAAGAAGAGTTAATTAACGATGTTTCTCTCCCTCTCCAACATTTTATTCTACCCAACCCCCCATACTGTCTTTGTCCCAGCCAACTAAGGAGGAGCACTGTACACAGTTATTAAAGTATATAAACCAACAGATGTACAATGAAGAGCCCTTAATAATAATAATGATCTCCACAATCATCAAAGGAAAATTACTGTCGCCAATAATAAGAAGAAGATCTAAGGAGAATTATTGGAATAGACATCATGAAAGTAATGCAGAGGTATATTAAAACCCAGCAGAGAGCTGGATATTCATTACACGTCTTTTATACTCCCTTCACATCTGACAGGTCATTACACTCTTCATCTGTTTCTCTTTACAGCCTGATAAAGGCTGTTTTATTTTATCATTTTTTGGCCCATCCTGGTGTCACAATCTTTAATTTTTTTATTCCCCCCCCCCCAAAAAAAAAAAAAAAAAAAAAAATTGCGATAGGTGAACGCGAAATAGCGGGGGATTACTATATATATATATATATAAACGATTCCAGCACACCCGTTCCTCAATCTTTAGCCCTCTCTATCCCTATGCCTTCCCTTATCCTTTCTTCCCGCAAATTTCATAAGGTTCTTCGCTCGCTAAAGACGAACAAGGCATCTGGTCCTGATGGTATCCCTGCAAGGTTCCTTGAGGAGTTTGCAGATGAACTGGCTCCCGTGCTTTGCCGTCTTTTTCGCCTCATTCTGTCGACCAGTATCTATCCTTCATCTTGGAAGCATGCTCTAGTTCAACCTATTCATAAGAAGGGTGATCGCTCTATTCCTTCAAACTACCGACCTATTGCCCTAACCTCCTCCATTGCTATAGTTTTCGAAACTTTGCTCAATGCTCACTTTTTGAAGCGCCTTGAATCTAACTCGCTTATATCCGATCACCAGTACGGCTTCCGCAAGGCAAGATCCACTGGTGATCTCGTGTCCTATCTTACTTATGTATGGTCATCTTCTCTGACTAACTATGGGGAATCCTTTGTCTTCGCCCTTAATATCTCTAAGGCTTTTGACAGAGTCTGGCACAAGGCCCTGTTGGCCAAACTCCCTGCCTATGGCTTTACCCCTTCTTTCTGTTCTCTGATTTCCAGTTTTCTTACTGACCGTTTTATATCTGTAGTTGTTGATGGCACGACATCTAGCCCTTTCTCTGTTACCAGTGGTGTTCCACAAGGCTCTGTTCTTTCACCTACTCTGTTCCTTCTCTTCATCAATGACTCTACAATCCCCATCTTCCTCTCTTCATGCCTTTGGTGATGATTCTACCCTTCACTCTTCCTCTGCCTTTTCTTCACAACCTTCATCTGCTACATGTAATCAGTCTCGTATCACTCTTTCTTCTACTCTCAACTCCAATTTGCCAAAACTACCCCTTAATTCTATCAACATATTAGGAATCCATATAGCCTCTAACTTGTTTTGGAGGAATCACATAATCACATATCTTCATCCAAAAAATTGGGGGTGTTGTTTCGTTTTCGTCATTACTTTTCCTCTTTACTGTTACTTAAAATTTATAAAGGTCTTATCCGTCCTTGCGAAGAATACTGCTCACACATCTTGGGTGCTTCTTCTTATATTTATCTCCTCGATAGGGTTTAATCTAAGGCAGTCAGACTCATTAATGATCCTTCTCTTACTTCTAATCTGGATTCTCTCTCTTTGCCGTAAGGTATCTTCCCTTCTCTTGTCTATCACTACTACTTCCATCGCTTCTCTGATGAGTTGGCGAGTCACATCCTTCCCCCACTGCCGAGGCCACGTAACACTCGCCAAGCGGCCTTTTCTCACAGGTACTGTGTGGAGATTTGTAGCTAGCGGATTGGTCGGTGCAGCGACTGCTTCTTCCCATCTACCTCCAGACTTTGGAACTGTCCCTCCCTCTGTCTTTCCTAATTCTTATGACCTTTCATCCTTCAAAATGCAGATCTATCGTCATCTCAGGGCCTAGTCCTCCATATCTCTGGGTCCTCTTTCTTTTGTTTTTTCTGTCTGTCATTTTCCTTTGTGTGACATTACCTCATCTCTGCCTTGTCCTTAACCTTTTTCTTTTACTTCGTCTTGTATTTTCTCGTGTCTGGGCCTTTATTGATGAGGGCCGTTTCTACCTGTCCCGGTGTCACTCATGAAAATATATATATATATATATATATATATATATATATATATATATATATATATATATATATATATATATATATATATATATATATATATATATATATATATATTTATATATTTATATATTGAGTGCATGCAATGTGTTAGTAATGGTACACATTAAGTATTCAATTTACAAGGCATCTTATATAGGTTGTCTTCTTTCAGGACAAGCGTAAGAAGATTGTGGAAGCCCAGAAGAAGAAAAAGGCCAAGAAAATTAAAAATATTTTGGCCAAGAAAAAAGCTTTTAACAAGGCTAAACTTGAAGCCAAGTTAGCTGCTAAGTAAAATGTTGGTTTTATTTTGTATGACATGATACAATAAAGCCTTTGGAATATGTGAATTTGTTTTTTTTTAACCTCCAGATGGTTAGATTGATAAGTTTTAAAATGTTCAAGTTGCTATGTACTGTTGAAGTCGGTGGAAGTGGCCACGCTAGTTTTTTGGCCTGTGAAAATATGCAGGAAGTGATCAGAAACCCTTCCCTGTCTTAGCCCCATTTAATTGATTTCAACAACATAAATGAAAAGCAGTAAGAAATTTTTCTCCAATACAAGAATAATTAGTAACATCTTAAATGTGACGCCTTGTTATTTATAGTTCTGCAAAAACAAACAAGATGTTTTTCAGTAGTATGTTTTAATGGGAATACTGTAATACTTAATTTGTAGACTTTATGCTGTTGTGGTTAATTTTAAATTTATACTAATTGCCACGGTAATGGTGTTGCTTGCTTTCTTTCAATTCCAAACTGTAAAGAGATTGATAGTATTTAGTAACATTAGTTATGGCTCTGCTCTTAATCATTTTATTGTGGTAATTTCTGTATTTATAGTTAAGCTGAAATATTGATTAAATAATTCTCTGTAATGGATAAGATGATGTATATATCTTTTAAGTATGATTAATCATTGCTCACATACTTTTTTTTTTTTTTTTACTAAGGAAAAACATGATCTTGAGAGCATACCTTCAAGACGAAAACTTTTCCACTTGAAGCTTTGGTAGTGATGATGTTATTGGACGAGTGATGCTCCAGCTTCCATGACGTGAGTACGGACTCCTTTTTTGTGTTTTATTCCAAACTTTGCAAATATTTTATACTATGATATATGCTAGTAATATACTACTCATGATTTTGGTTTTCTGTGATGAAAAAACAATTGTTCCCTATTGTTTTTGATTTACCATGAAAATATTCCCAGCTTTCTGAATCCTGTAAAGTTTTAATGAAAACATTACATTTCATATGAATATATACTAATGCACTGCTAATAATCTCTGTAGGTACTGTATCTCTTAGGACGTCTCCTATCAGGAGGTTAAGATTTCTGCATAATCCATTCATTGTAAGTTGCAGATATATTTATTTTAAATATATTGTAAATTCTCTTTATATGCCAAATCCCGCAGAAGCTAGTAGGTTGAATACAACTGTGGCAAAATGAGATTACAGTCCTCATTATGCTTAGCATATCCCTCTTGATTTGCAACAAAATTAAGGGAGGGATCTAAAGCTGCCAACAGCCAAAACACATTATATTTGTATGTTTCTTATTTGCGCCAAACAGCTGATTGAAAAAAAAAAGAGGATGTTCAGGGTATGATGAAGCCTTGGTGCCCCCCCTCTTTTTTTGCTGAAGAGAATTAATCCCTTTACATTGTAAGCAGTTTTGCATGTTCATGATGAAAAAAAAATTGTTCCCTAAATATTCTTGATATTCATGAAAATATCCCCAGCTTTCTGATGCTCTGGGGTAATATGATACTGATAAAGTTTTTATGCTTGTACTGAAATGTTTTAACTTCATTCTTCTATAGATGATGGTTGAAATGGAACACCATGCAGATAATCTACCAGAACATCGTGGAAAGAATTTTTTTTTTTTAATTTTTAGGGTAAGAAAGGAGTTCAATATGTGCAAGCATGAATATTGTTGATGTAATTTGATGTACTTATTGTGTATTAATTTGACAAACGTATATATGATGAGATTCTTTTAGAGCATTGGGTTATGAAATTTATGATTACATTCTTTTTCTGAAGATATTAAAGTAATTCTTTTTATTTATTCCTTGAATTAGTGTAATATAAATCTTTGCATCTTTTACAGAATAAAGGGATCAAATTGGAACTGCTGTAATTCTGTCGCGGAACATGAATTTTGATATTTTGGAGATTATATGTCAGCACTACTTGTTATTTTCGTGAAATCTAGGACTGATCTGATATTACAACTAGCTTATCATTAATGGAGGAAAGGTTAGATTTTATTTACTGGGTTGTCATAATATATTATATATACATAAAAAGAATTTTTACTTGTTACCGGTGATGGGGGAGGAATATGCCATCTTTATTCTCGATGCATCTTAAGACGTGACTAAAGGGAAAAGATTGTGTGAGGCTGGCAAACCCATGCCTTCTTTATTTTTTTCCCCATACCATACATCAGCTGACGAAGGGATTAGGAATTGCAGGTATGAGAAGCTCTCCTGCGATTGCCTCAGGATTGCCATTTCCCCCCCTTGCTCACTCTTCTGATCGCAACGGGATATGGTGTCTCAATATTAAAAAAAAATAATGTTTGAGATATATATATATATTTTTTTTTTCCAATGATGAAATATTTAAAATAGAGCATTGGGTTATGAAGCCTGTGATTATTTTTTTATTCTGAAGCATTGTAGGTAGAAATTTTTTTGCCATATTTCAGTAGGTATTCATTGAAGTATTTCTCTTTTCTGTTTCAGCATTCCAGGAAAACTACATCTATGAAGTTTATGGAATTAATCTCATATATTTTAGTACTCGTCAAAATGTAGTTATCTCATTAGCATCAGCTAATGTAGTGAAACTTATTTTGCTTGGACTTTGTATCAGAAATATTCTATGAAATAGAATTGCTTTATAAAAGCTCCTATTCATTTTCTTGTGACTGAGCATGTGGTGGAGATGGTTTTGATAAGCACAACTAGAGTTTGTAGAAATTATCACCCAAGTATCATATAAAATGCTACCAAGGCTTATTACTTTCAGAATAGGTAAGTGATCTTACACAGTTGTATTCTAGTTCAATTTACCTGGAAGAAAGATAAATTTACTGGAAGAAAAAACTCGATCAATAGTACGCAGTCGGTTCTTAACTTGGAGTGATGCAGACATAACAACTATGTGCAAGCTTTTACAAATAATTTTTCATGGTGTGAATGATGGTCATAATAAATATAAGACCTACAGCATAGAAATTTAAAGTATTTTGTTCACAGTGCTTGATGTACAGAAATATATTCCATAAATCGGTTGTACATGTAATTCCATGATGAAAGAATTAAATGAGCATTGGATAATAAAACTTAATGATTACAATTTAATCTGAAATGTTCTTGGTAGGCATGAAGGTTATTTTGTTTTGTAGTGCACATGCAATAATTTTTTCCGGCATTTTGATAATTCGCTGGAGCTTCTTCATTGAAACGTGAAACATGAGAACCTCTTATTGGAGTACCAGACCCATGGTATATCATCTTGCATATACCATCTATTTTCTGGAGGAAAATTTTATTTTAGCTTCACAGACTGCTTAGTTTGCAAAATTTTATGATTTGAATTCATTTATATATATATATATATATATATATATATATATATATATATATATATATATATATATATATATATATATATATATATATATATATGGTAGGAAAGGTCCATTAAATAAAACAACGAAAATTTATATATATAAAATACTTATTACTTAAAAAGTATTTTTATATATAATATATATATATTATATATATATATATATATATATATATATATATAATAATATATATATATATATCGTTTTATTTAATGGGATTTTCCTACCACTTTAGACTGCATGTTAACAGTTCAGCGTTATTAATATATACCGTGTATATATATGTATATATATATATATTATATATATATATATATATATATATATATATATATATACCGTGTGTGTATATATATATATATATATATATATACCGGGTATATATATATATATATATATATATATACCGTGTATATATATACCGGTATATATATATATATATATATATATATATATATATATATATATATATATATAATCAGCTTAAGTATGGTATGGGGAAAAAATAAAGAAGGCATGGATTTGCCAGCCTCCCACTCTTTTCCCTTCAGTCAGCTCTTAAGATACATCCAGAATATAGACGGCATATTCCTCCCCCATCACCGGTAATTAGTGAAAGTTTTTTGTATATATAAATAGTATATTACGACAACCCAGTAAATAAAATCTAACCTTTCCTCCATTAATGATGAATAAGCTAGTTGTAATGTCAGATCAGTCCTGGTTTTCATGTAACTTATAAGTAGTGCTAACATACAGATCTCCAAAATATTAAAATTCATGTTCCGCGACAAAATGACAGCACTTCAAATTTGATCACTTTATTCTGTAAAAGATGCATAGATTTGTTACGCTAATTCAAGGAATAAATAAAAAAAAAAATACTTTAATATCTTCAGAAAAAGAATGTAATGCTTAACATGAAGCCAAGTAAAATATAGGTTTTATTTTGTATGACATGATGCAATAAAGCCTGTGGGGTATGTGAATTTTTTTTTTTTTTTAACCTCCGGCTGGTAGATTGATGTTTTAAAATCTTCAAATATATGTACTGCTGAAGTTAGTGGAGGTGGCCACACTAGTTTTTTGGCCTGTGAGAAATTGCAGTAAGAGATCACAAATCCTTCCCTTAGTCCTATATAATTGACTTCAACAACATACAGGAAAAGTGTCTAGTAAGGAATTTTTCCTCCAATGCAAGAATAATTAGTATCGTCTTGAATGCGATGCATTGTTTTTCATAGTTCTGGAAAAAACAAACGTAATATGTTGTTCAGTAGTAAGCTTTAATGGGAATAATACTTAATTTGTAGACCATGCTCTTCTTTGGCTAATTTTAAATTTAAACTAATTACCTTGGTAATGGTGTTGCTTGCTCTTTTTCATTTCTAAACTAAAGAGAGTGATAGTATTAAGTGACATTAGTTATGGCTCTGCTCTTAATCGTTTTATTGTGTTAAGGATATCTGTATTTATAGTTAAGCTGAAATATTGATGAAGTAAGTCTCTGTAAAGGATAAGATGAAGTATATATCTTAATTATATATATATTTTTTTTTTATTTTACTAAGGAGGAGAAACGTGATTCTTGAAAGCATACCTTCATGATGAAAACTCTCACTTCACGCTTTGGAAGTGATGTGATTGGACGAGAGATGCTGCAGCTTCCATGACGTGAGTACTAATTTTTTTTTTTTTTTTTTTTTAATTCCAAGATTTGCAAATATTTTATACTATGATATATCATGTGCTAGTAATATACTACTCATGATTTTGGTCTTCTATGATGAAAAAATAATTGTTCCCTATTGTTCTTGATTTACCTTGAAAATATTCCCAGCTTTCTGAATCCTGTAAAGTATAAATGAAAACAATCCATATCGTGTAAATATATACTAATGCACTGCTAATGATCTCTATGTAGATACTGGATATCCCAGGTCGTCTCTTATTAGGAGGTTAAGAATTCTGCATATTCTGTAAGTTGCATATTTTTTTTTAACTATATTGTAAATTCTCTTTATACGATATGCCAAAACCCGCAGAAGGTAGTAGGTTGACCACAACTGTGGCAAAATGAGTTTACAGTCCTTGGCGTTTCCTTTTCAGTTGATTTGCAACAAAATTAAGGAAGGGAGGGATCTCAAGCTGCTAACAACCAAAACACATTTATTATATTTGTATGTTTCTTATTTCCACCAAACAGCTGATTGAAATAGTGAGGATGTTCAGGGTATGAAGCCCTGGTCCCCCCCCCCCTTTTTTTTTGTTTAAGAGAATTAATCCCTTTGTAAGCAGTTTTGCATGCTCATGATGAAAAAAAGTGTTCCCTAAATATTCTTGATATTCGTGAAAATATCCCCAGCTTTCTGATGCTTTGGGGTAATATGATACTGTTAAAGTTTTTCTGCTTTTACTAAAAGGTTTTTACTTTCTTCTTCTATAGATGATGGTTGAAATGGAACACCATGTAGATAATCTACCAGAACATCGTGGAAAGAATTTTTTTTCTGGGGGTAAGAAAGGAGTTCAGTATATACAAGCATGAATATTGTTGAAGTAATTTGATGTACTTATTGTGTATTAATTTGACAAACATATATGATGAGATTCTTTTAGAGCATTGGGTTATGAAATTGATGATTACAGTCTTTTTCTGAAGATATTAAAGTAATTTTTTTATTTATTCCTTGAATTAGTGTAATATAAATCTTTGCATGTTTTGCAGAATAAAGGGATCAAATTGGAACTGCTGTAATTTTGTTGCGGAACATGAAGTTTGATATTTTGGAGAGCTCTATGTTATCACTTCTTATTAGTGACATGAAAACCGGGACTGATCTGATATTACAACTAGCTTATTCATCATTAATGGAGGAAGGTTAGATTTTATTTGCTGAGTTGTCCTAATATACTATGTATACATACAAAAAAAATTCACTTATTACTGGTGATGGGTGAGGAATATGCCATCTTTATTCTCGATGTATCTTAAGAGGTGACTGAAGGGAAAAGAGAGTGGGAGGCTGGCAAACCCATGTCTTCTTAATTTTTTCCCATACCATCAGCTGATGAAGGGATTAGGAATTGCAGGTATGATGAAGCTCTCCTGAGATTGCCATTTCCCCCCCTCGCTCACTCTTCTGATCGCAATGGGATATGGTGTCCCATTATTAGATATAATAATTTTTGAGACATATATAGTATTCTTTCAATGATGAAATGTTTATTAAAGAGCATTGGGTTATGAAGCCTGTGATTATTTTTTATTCTGAAGCATTGTAGGTAAAAAATATTTTGCCATATTTCATTAGGTATTCATTCAAGTATTTCTCTCTCCTTTTTCAGCATTCCAGGGAAGCTCTACATCTGCAATGGAGTTTTATGGAATTAATCTCATTTATTTTAGTACTCATCAAAATGTAGTTATCTCATTAGCATCAGCTTCAGAATATTCTATGAAATAGAATTGTTTTGTAAAAGCTCCTATTCATTTTCTTGTGACTGAGCATGTGGTGGAGATGGTTTTGAAAAACATAGCAAAAGCATGTAGAAATTATCACCCAAGAATCTTATAAAATGCTACTAAGGCTTATTACTTTCAGAATAGATAAGTGATCTTGCAAAGTTGTATTCTAGTTATTTATTGTACCAGGAAGAAAGGTACATTTAATGGAACGAAAAAACTCGATTAATATTACGCAGTTGGTCCCTAACTTGGAGTGATGCAGACATTTAACAAACTTTGTGCAAGCTTTTACAAATAATTTTTATTGTGTGAATGATGATCAATAAATGTAAGACAGGATAGAAATTAAAAGTATTTGTTCACAGTGCCTGATGTATAGAAATATTGTCCATATATCAGTTGTACATGTATTTGTAATTCCATGATGAAAGAATTCAAAAGATCATTGGGTTATGAAACTTAATGAATGTATTTTAATCTAAAACGTTCTTGGTAGGCATGAAGGTTTTTGTTTTTGTAGTGCACATGCAATAAATTTTTTTCCAGCATATTGATCCGCTGGAGCTTCTAGATTGAAGCTTTAGTGGAGTAACAGAGCCATGCTATATCATCTTGTTACCATGCATCTATTTTTTGGAGGAAGATGTCATTTTAGCTTCATAGACTACTTAGCTTGCAAAATTGTATGATTTTAATTCATAGCAATGGTACTTTGACTGCTAATTCCTTTAAGTTTCAACTATGCTACTGAACCGAGAATTCTGACGATTCCATAAGTGCTCTGAGTTCTTAAAATATTCATCAGTTTGATGAGATAGCTGGGACTTATCAAGTTCAGTTGAAAATCTTTACTTTCATGAGGCTTGCTAAAATAAGTATTGACCTGGGGATTTCAATTTATTGTGTGATACGACTACAAATATAAAATATTGAACTGGAATATATTTTATACATGCAGAAAGAGATGTATTTAAATGAAGAACCAAAGGACATGGTTATTGATAGTTACTTAAATATTGTACCTTGCTGTCAATGTTAACCCTTTTATCAGTTTCGGAAAGCTGACTTGCTCAAGTCCTTTAAACCAGAGATGTCAGTTTTGTTAAATGTTAATCACCTGACAATACTGGAATAACCTTAATATTTGATATTCTAGTAAATGGCCAGTAGTATAAAGTTATTTTTTAGAAAGTGTTTACGTTTTTATTATGGGGTATGTAGTAATAAAAGTTTGCTTTGTAATAAGAAAATTTCTTGGATATATATCTTCATTCTGATGAGGATATACTTCTTATTCAATAAAAGATACATAATGGTACTATTTATTGAACATCCTGTGTATGTAGTGCATGCAGAAACCCTACTTTTCTCGAACGTGTTGCTATATCTTGCATAAACTAGCATGGTGGCTGAAGCAGATCAGAAGAAGAAGAAACCTTTACTTCCATTATAATGCTATGGGTATTCGTCAGCCGGGGCAAGCCCCAACCCCCCACTGTGGTGACCAACCACAGCAGTACCTGCCAGGAAACTGCTTAAACTCGGTTTTGGACTTGAACCGATCTTTCGACCTCGTGAATGCGAAGCCAGCGCTTTACCACTGTACTAGCCAGCAGGCTAGGATTTTATTCTCGGCCAACTTTCACACCATTTATAAGCTGTTCTTTGAAACTGAAAGATGAGATCTTGGTTCGTTTTTAATGGCACGCAGGGAATATAAGAGTAGGCTTCCTTTCTCCTATCTTATTGGATGTCTGTTCTACTGCAAGCTGAAGATTAGTTACTAGAGTGGAATTCCTCCCCTACACCAGCAAACTTCCTTTTCCCAAAAGCTACTACCTGCTTAGAAAAAAGGTAAATGAAAGTTTATCTTTTTTCAGCTTAAAGGAGGTCATGCCCAGAACATAGGAGCCAATGATGTTCTGGGAGAGGTTTAAACCTGGAAAGTTTGCTGGTATTGGCGCTATTTTAACAAGATGATCCTTGGTGGTCATGCTTAGTAGCTCGTTCCAAGAACCTATATTTCTCACTTACTTAACCTGGCTTTCTTAGTAAAAAGTCTTTGGTGATTCTATCCTTTACAAAGCTCTTGTAAGTGATTAACACCTGCTCATGGCTCTGTCAGCATTATAGGAGCTGTGGGGTTGACATTTGCTATTAACTATTGTGGGTAGGTCTACTTTGTATATCTTCGTACGATAAGTCCTTTGAAAGCGTACCAACTAAGATGGGTGTCAGCTTTTTCTGCTGTTTAGCTGCTTTAATAAGTTCGGGTTAACATGATAGACATATTGGAAAATAGGGCCCCCCCCTCCTAAGTTATCGAGTACCCAAAGTCATCCAGTGACGCATTATGTAACTAGGCCAACATTAGTTATTTTAGGGATTTCCTCTACTTTGATTTAAAGCTTAGAATGGTAATTTTTATGTACATTTCATTTTCATATAAAATCATATCATTTCCTATAAGCATACTTTATCCGAGTGACACCATTATTTTTCAGACTAGTTATCCTTCATTTTTATCTTTGCAGTTTCGTACGTTTTGCTAGATTAGTCATTTTTAAGTATATTCATCATTTCTGCATATACAGATATCTGTCACTCTTCACTATAGGTGAATCAGTTACTTGCAAAAGTAGCAGAGGAGTACACACACAGCCCTGTGGTACTCCACTTTGTATATCTTACCAATTCCTAGGTTTCATAGTCATAGATTTTATTGCCAAATATTTAGAATACATGCATGAATAAATATATACATTATATTCAGAGGAACTAGCCTGATGAGCAAGAGCTCCTTGGCAGGCAGTCTAATATACATTTCGCATAATTTAAAGTATGACGGCAATACTTAACAAAAGCTCCAATATAGCAATCGCATACTTATCTTGTAATAAAACAAAACAGTAGCCTGACCTTAACCTGGACTTAATGATACACAATACTGTATTTATTATTAATCAACAGCTGCTTGATTTTGCCTAGTAAAAAAAATGCTGTTTGAGTTTCTTTTTAATAAAGTTGTGCCAGTTATTGCTTTTAAATCTTCTGGCAATGCATTCCAACATTTTGGGCCAGAACAGTGAATAGAAAATTTGTACAAGGTTGTTCTCGTATTATAGCTATGCTTCT
Source organism: Halocaridina rubra (assembly GCA_037179515.1). Taxonomy (NCBI): domain Eukaryota; kingdom Metazoa; phylum Arthropoda; class Malacostraca; order Decapoda; family Atyidae; genus Halocaridina; species Halocaridina rubra. The sequence goes on from JAXCGZ010015098.1 coordinate 332,609, forward strand.
ATAGAAGAGAAAGGGTTCAGTCCCCCTCTGTAAATTCTAACTATATCATAATTTCATAATCCTCCTATTAATTTATATTTTGTTTCCTCGAATGACTTTATTCAACCATTTATTTTAATCTGGAGTGGCCTATAATTACTTGTATCATTACGATTTATATATGTTTATATTGAATGTATGTGTGCATTCCCTGAAACTTAAGGATATATTCCCATCAAGTAAGTTTATATTCAAATAAAATCTTGAATGAAATCTGAAAAAAATGATGTAATTCACTTGAGACTCCATTTTACTTATACACTTTTCTTGCAAGACTTTTATCTTATGAAATTCTTGGATGTATTTCATCTGGTCCTGGCGATGTACTTCGTCTCAAAGTTTTTATAATTATATTTTTATCTCCTCTGTTTCATTCTTAAAGTAAAATCTACATTAGATCAGAACAAATCGAAATATCTTGGCCAAGGAATAAAAATGGCCACATAAATATCTTGGGGGTCATAGAATGACGCAATCGAATGTAAATCTACGTGTCAGTACACGCCGAGACAAAATACCTCATGTATGGAGGATATTATATTCAAATATGATACAAAACTGGAACTAATGGAAAAACTAGACATAATAAAAGTGCCAAAAATATATGGCTGATAAGTCATATACTGTACAATGCTCGAAATACAATTGGGTGAGGTTCATGTACAAGATTCCCGATAACCTCGACTGCTGCGTTGACTGACGTAAAATTCATAGGGTATAGTATTCTGAAAAAAAAAAAAATACCTTGGGGATATTTTAATATGAAGGACAAGGGCAAAGTATGTATTTATGGCAACTGAATTGATATTTGGAAAGGGTTAACGAGAGAGGATTCATCAGCAGTCGTTAGTCGTCACGTAATCTTCGAAAGATTAATTTGATGATTAAAGCAACTCTTATGCATTATTTTCTCTCCCCGGGTATAGTTACGTACTTAATATATAAATTTCTAAGGATAAAAGTTTTTCAAAGAGAAGAATATAAGTAAAATTTACAATCACGTAAATAATAATCATATCTTTATCTGAAAAGAAATGACCTCAAGGTTCATAGCAAATGCAATATATCTACAATTTTAATGCATTTTCATTATGTTTATACTAGTAAATGATTGTTTATGGTTATTAATAGTCTATTAAAAGCATTAAAACTACTTAAGATCAATATGTTTTATATTTCGAAAAAAATATTATTTTTCCCGCCCACCCCAGAATCAACCAATAAGAATCGAAGATGGAGCTCTCCCATTGGCCGAAATTTCTGGACGTTAAGCAATCGCAAATAAATATCACATATAATTAGCTTCAATATAGTTATATATTTACATCTTATGTACATCTTGAAATGAAAAATACTACAAAATAAATTCATAATTGCATAAAATTGCTCACATATACACAAAAAGAGAAAATATAATATCATAGACCCGGGAGATATTTTCCAGTTCCGAAGTGAGTAACTTAACGACACTCAAGAAGGACGATTGTTTTGTTATTGAACTTGCAAGTGGGCCTTGAAAAGTGAATTTTGGTGAGTTATTGTGTGTATTTAGATGTACAGTTATTCCCTGACATGTCTATAGAAGGTTAGTTGATGCGTTGAAGGTGTCCTAGAAAGGACGTCAGTGTAAGGGTAAGAGATGTGTGCAGAAATTTGTCGAGTTAGTAATGGCGTCCTGGGTCCACGGATTCCACGCCATTCTGGCGTTTTTGATATTTCGTTTATAAACAACGTTCATTCGCACTACATTCCGTATGTGTAGGTAATGTTCGATATGTATAAGTCTATTCACATTTAATTTAAACTAGAGGATGAATTATTGTGTTGTTTCATTATTTGCTATAGTTTTACGTTGGAGGATGGTTTGATTTTCTTGAGTTCAAATCATCACTTTGCCATCATTAAATGCTTATTAAGCGTAACCAGATAGAAAATTTCTGTATTCTACCTCCATGAATTATCCTCTGAACTGTGTGACGAATGCAGTAGGGTAGTTCAAACACTGCTCTAGAAGGATCATCACAGGTTTTCTAGTCATTGTTATCTAGTGAGATCTGTTACTTTCGTGCCAGTGGGGTTTAGGGGTTATCTGGCCCCCCTGTGGGTTCTAAAATCCATCCTGGGGACAGAGCTGGAGACTTTAAAGTATAACAAACGTGGTGGAATTATTTTCTCTAATTATTATTCTCTTTTTGTGCCAATTTTTTTTTATAGTTCTCTTAACAGAGCTGTTTGATCTACGATGTTAAGGTTATTTGTTTGAGTCTGATACCTCCTTTCTCAAGGAGGACAAAAGTAAAAGAATTCTCTCTCTCTCTCTCTCTCTCTCTCTCTCTCTCTCTCTCTCTCTCTCTCTCTCTCTCTCTCTCTCTCTCTCTCTCTCTCTCTCTCTCTCTCTCTCTCATTTTCTACTTTTAGGTGTGATTATATTACAATATATCTCAGGAAAGGAAAATATACTTTTGCCTCTACACAAGTTGATGAATGCAATTGTTGCTTCTCAGTGTACTAAATTTTTTTTTTATAAAAATAACTGAAGTAAATTAGAAAGCAAACACCTTAAAGCTGAGTACATAATTGCAGGATATAAACTTTATAATGCTGATCGTAGTGCAGATAAAAGAGGGGGAGGGGTAATTATGTATATTAAAGATAGCCTCAGAAGCTGCATTAAGTCTGGAATTAAGACAAATCTAAATTCAGAAACCTTATGGGTTGAAATTAAAAACAATATAGAAAGTCTAGTTGTAGGAGTAGTCTACAGACCACCTGATCTAGATAATATAGAGTCGCAAGTTATATACGATGAAATTTCTAAAGTGAGCAGGTCAAATAGAGTTTGCATTGTAGGCGATTTTAATTTTAGACATATTAACTGGGAAACCATAACAGGTGATAGTAGCTCTAAGGAGTTTTTGGAAGTAGTAGAAGACAATTTCCTTTCTCAGCATGTACATGAAGCAACACGGGGAGTGAATACACTAGATTTAGTTCTTAGTAATAGAGAGAATATGGTTACAAATTTAGAAGTTGGTGAAAAATTGGGCAACAGTGACCATGATTCCATTAGATTTAACATAATTTTCAAGGAAACTATAAAGGAAAATAAGAATATTGTTCCAAACTTTAGAGCAGGAGATTTTGAGGGCTTAAAAACTAAATTATCTAATGAGGTATGGGAAGGGATTTCTGGGGTACAGATGTGGGTAGTTAATCCAGCAGGTCAGGTCGCAGGTAGCGGATTACCCCGAAATTTGGGTACCACATGCCAAGGATTATCACAAGATAAGATCAATACATTAAATTCTCTCACAGGAAAGAACAGCAGCCCGTCAGTTAATATAAATTTGGATGAGGAATATAACAATTTTGTCATGACTCTTAAGAATAGTCAGAGAGACTATATTCCCATGAAACATTGCAGATCAAGAAAAAATGACCCTAAATGGATGAACAATAGAATAAAGAATCTTATAGGTATTAAAAGAGGAATATACAGGAAACTAAAAAGAGGTGAAGAGCAGGTGAGGCAGCAATATATACAGTTAAACAGGGAAGTTAAAAAGATAGTTAGAGAATCGAAAAGAAAATACGAAGTTCGAATAGCAGGAGAAGCTAAAGAAAATCCTAAAGGGTTTTATCAACATTATCAAACAAAATTTAAGGAAAAAGTCGGACCAATTGAAGTAGCCAATGGCCATATCACAGATGACGATAAAGTGATGTGTACATGTTTAAATGATTATTTCTTATCTGTATTTACAAATGAAAACTTGGAAAATATCCCGGAAGTAGAATCCATTTACAGAGACAGTCCCGATAATATACTTAGTTCAATAAATATTACGAGAGAGGAGGTAATAAAAGAAATAGATAAATTAAAGGCTCATAAATCTCCGGGACCTGATGGAATATATGCTAGAATATTAAAGGAATGCAAGGAAGAGCTTAGTTGTCCTCTAACTGCATTATTTAATAATTCAATAAAATTAGGATCGGTACCCATGGAGTGGAAATTGGCAGATGTGGTACCAATATTTAAAAAAGGAGAACGTGTTAAAAAGAATAATTATAGGCCTGTTAGTTTAACGTCAACAGTGGGTAAGATTCTAGAATCCATAATTGCAAATAAAATAAGGGCACATCTAGAATTACACAGACTGATAAAACTTTCACAACACGGGTTTCTTAAGGGTTTTTCGTGCCTTACAAACTTACTGTCTTTTTATTCAGAAGTTTACGAGGCAGTAGATTGTGGCAAAGAATATGATACAATATATCTAGATTTTAGCAAAGCTTTTGATAGAGTTCCTCACAAAAGATTAGTTAAAAAGCTGGAAGCTCATGGTATAGGAGGAGCTGTGCTCAGATGGATCAAACAATGGTTAAAAGACAGAAAACAGAGGGTTTGCATAAATGGAGAGAAATCAGAGTGGGGCTCGGTTACAAGCGGGGTACCACAAGGCTCTGTACTGGGTCCTCTATTATTCATCGTATATCTAAATGATCTGGATTCGGATATCAGTAGTAACCTGAGTAAATTCGCAGACGACACTAAAATAGGTAGAACTATAAATGGAAATGAAGACATTCATGCTTTACAGGAAGATCTAAATAGATTATCTGAATGGTCGGACAAATGGCAAATGGAATTTAATGTTGAAAAATGTAAAGTAGTTAAAATGGGTACTATAAAAGACAATACTAGTTATAAGCTAAATAACCATGAAATCATGAGTTCTCAGTGTGAAAGGGATTTGGGAGTTCTTGTGAGTAGTAGTCTTAAGCCAAGAGAGCAATGCACAGCAGTCAGAAATAAAGCAAACAGAATTTTAGGATTTATCTCAAGAAGCGTCAGCAATAGGACGGAAAAAGTTATTTTGCAGCTCTATCTTGCATTAGTTAGGCCCCATTTAGATTATGCTGTGCAATTCTGGTCACCCTATTATAGAATGGAAATTGAATCCTTGGAGAGAGTGCAACGAAGAATGACCAAGATGATACACAATATCAGAAATCTACCATATGAGGACAGATTAAAAAAACTTAATCTACATTCTCTAGAGAGGCGAAGAGTTAGGGGGGACATGATTGAAGTGTATAAATGGTTTAAAGGGATTAACAAGGGAGATATTAATAAAGTTTTAAAAATTCATGATCAAACCAGAACTCGTAATAATGGATTTAAGCTTGATAAATTTAGGTTCAGAAGGGAAATTGGTAAAAATTGGTTTGGTAATAGAGTAGCTGATGCATGGAACAAGCTTCCTAGTATGATAGTAAATGCCAATACCTTAGACACCTTCAAATGTAGATTAGATAGACATATGACAGAGGTAGGGTGGGTATGAATAGGTTAGTGCTTATTAGAAAAGTCATAAAAAGAAAAACAGAATAAATAAGTAGAGTAGAATAGAATAGGTTAGACATGCTGAAAATACAATTCAAAAATGGAGCTGCCTCGTGTGTGCCAGTAGGCATGTTGCAGTGTCCTCTATTCTTATGTTCTTATGTTCTTATGTTCTTAAGTAAGATGTTGGTGTGCACCGAACATGGCTATTCAAACTGAACAAGTAATTGGGATCCAGTTAAGAACATGGGACGTTATGTAATGTTATTTTTCCCAAAAGTAACAGCAGTAATATGTTGATTTGTACTGAATATGACATTTTAAATTTAATAAATAAATCCGCTTGGAGTTAGGGACGGAAGACATTATTTAATAGGTTATAATTTTCACATTTGGTGTTGCATTATTTTAAAGGCTGTCACTCGTATATATGAATATTTGTTAAGCAAATTATGTAGTAGTTTGAGAGTGGTATAAAGGAACATAAGGCGTTTCATTCGTTAAAGGATTTTTCCTTTGGGGGGGAATATTTGGTGCTCTTCCTATATGTGCTGTATCGACAATCTATGATTTACTATTGTATTTGGCCAATATATTAGAAAGTAAGAAAACAATTATAATGAATTTGTTTAGAAATATGAAGGTAAAAAAAATAAAACCTAACCGACAATCTATAATCTAGTTTGTTAGTTAAATGGAAAAACCTTGGTAGAGCACGTATTGTAATATGAATGTACTTGGTAGATCACATATTGGAAGAGCACCAAACATTTTCCTTGAGTCTTAGTTGAATATTAATTGTGAAAAAAAAGTTTGCAGTTTTTTTCTATAACATAAATTATTGTATAACTGAAGTCACATAATGAAACAGATAATGAGTTCAGGTTTTATGCAAATGCTTTTAATATGGATATTCTAACATCATGTAATATTCAGAATTATTATGAGCTGGCATGGTTTACTCAAATATTTGTAGCTGTTTATGTATTGTGAAAGTTTAAGTAACTGGGTATGTTTTATGGAATAACATTATGAATGTTAATGAAGTAGGAAAAAGATAGCAGGTTAAACTCTTTTAGCAAATTTTGGATCAATAATATCTTATTTGAAATGTGTATACTGTATATGATTCTAGAATGTGTCATTGTATATAATGTGTACTGTATATTTACATTTTATATATATATATATATATATATATATATATATATATATATATATATATATATATATATATATATATATATATATATATATATATATATATATATATATATATATATATATATATATATATATAACTTATTGTGTCCTATTTACAGATCCAGTGGTGAATGGAATCTCAAACACCAAACGTATCTTAAAAGTAGAAAAGACATCTGTTTTGGTATAACCATACAGTGAAAGTAGGTATATTTGCTTTACTTTGTAGTTTCACCCATATGACTGAAGAGAAAGTCTTGCACCTATATTCCTCCTTTAGTTTTCCTTCTTGTCAGAAAACAAAACCTCTAATAGTAGAAACAAAGATATGCAGGGTGTGATGATGTCCTGCTAACTTAAGTTTTTTTCAGTTGTAGCCAGCTTCCTGACTTCAAACAGGATTTGGTGTCATTTTGAAAAAGTCTTGCATTAGTTTTAATATTTTGTGTTATAATAAATTATCATACTTAAATATTTTATTTAGATTTCTATTTTATGATGCAAATATGTATCACAAAATTAAATAGATTGAAATTTTGAAGATAGATCAGGATGTAAAAAAAAAAAAAGTACTAAAAACTATAAGAGACTTCTGGTAAAAATTGAAGAAACTCAATCATTAACTAATGTCTGGAAGTTGGAAGATAATTTTCACTCTTGTGTTTTGTGTAATGTGTGAAGATGAAAAAAAATTTCCCTGGCATTTGATCACTGCTCTGATGAGTTTGCGAGTTGCGTTCCTCCCCCACTGCCGAGTTTGTGTAACACTTGCCAAGTGGCCTTGTCTCACTGGTACTGTGTGGAGATTGTAGCTCGCGGATTGGTCGGTGCAGCGACTGCTTCCTATTATCCTCCAGACTCTAGAACTCTATTCCTCCTTATAACCTGTCTTCCTTCAAAAAAGCGGATCTATCGTTATTTAAGGGCCTGATATTGCCATATATCTAGGTTCTCAGTAACTTTGACGATTTTATTCAGTCTGCCCTTTTCCTTTGTGTATCAATACCTCATCTCTGCCTTTTCCGTAACTTTTTTATTTTCGTTCATATTAATGTTTTCTTCATGCCTGGGCCTTTATTGATGAGTTAATTTTTTTTTTGCCTATCCCGGTGTCACATTAAAAAAAAAATCTTGTTTGCCAGTCGTGTTTTAGAAAGCAACTGAAATTACAGAGAAGTGCAGAGCTGGAGTTCCCTCCTTTAGAGAATCCTTTTCTTCTCGAGAAAATAGCTGAGGAGATGAGACTGGAAGATTATATTGATTTTATGGGGATATTCTACTAAGTTTAACAAAGAGACTATATTTTCAACCTTCAGTATACTCTGCCATGTTCTCCTCTTCTGTCAGTTCTGTTGTGGCTGTTATGTGATGAATGAAAAATCAATCAACTGATCTCTTGCTGTTTGTGTTCAGATCTTTGTGAATCATGCCTCCTGTTGAAATCCAGTGGTGTGACCACTCTTCTGTGCTGTTGGACTATTTGCGGCAGCTGTACGAGGAGGGCCGTTTTGTTGATGTGGGCTTGGAATGTGAAGGTCGTCAGGTCAAAGCTCACAAGGCAGTTATATCTGCATGTAGTCCTTATTTAGAGGTTAGTTTTTATGTTATTTCCATCACTTGCTTTTCCTTTTATTGTGTTTAGGTTTTTAGAAATTTTAGTAATAATTTTTCCCAATGTAATAATAGAAATTTATTGTTTTTATTGTTATACGAAAACTTCCAGTTTTTGTGGAGAGTATATGTAAACAAGACTCGACATCTTGTTACTTGAACTTTAGTTACATATCATTGTCTCTCTTTGTATTTCAGTTTATTATACAGTTTTTATTATTCTATTTGAGATATACTGGCTGTATAAGTATTAGCAACTATATATGAAAATGAAGGTCTGGTTGAGGAGTGAAAGTCATGTTTTATATCATGTGACTAATATGTATTTTTGTTATAGGGTTTATTAAAGGGTAATCCAGCGAGAAGTCATCTCATAAAGTTCAACGGTTACTCGTATAACAGTTTGCGAGCAGTGATAGACTTCATGTACAATGGTAAGTTTGTTTTCCTCTGACACTATTCTGCTGAAACCTGCAAGACTAAAACTGAATAAGGAAAGAAAGCAGCTTGGCTATCATAAGTTGGTCTTCCTCATCATTTATTTTTGGCAAGAAAAAATATTTCCTGGAGAATGAGTTTGCCTAGCCTTTCAATCCCCAGCCCATGTTATTACAGCATGCAAGGATATGTTGTATAAACAATTGATATTGAGTACTGTACTTGCAATAACTTTTAGCTTTCATTGTTCATTTAGATTCATAATAAATGTGGTATTCAAAATTTTTGTTTAAACATCTATTATTTAAAATTGCACCTTTACTTAAAAATTGTACTATGAGGTGAAAAGCTTGTCTTTTTAACAGAATTGAATAGCCAAAGCCACTAGAGAATGACATCCAGTTATAACCCATCCTAAATGGTGTAAATGTGTAAGAATGAAAATTACTCTATAAAATGAGTATTGCTTGATAAATTGGCACTGTTAAGCCAGTGGAGAAAGAAAAAATTGCTTAACAGTGGAAACGAATAACAGGTCATAGAGAAACTTCAGCATCCAATTACATTTAGTCAAACCTAACTGGTGTAATAGTGCAATCTCAATTATACCATCCATTACATTCATTGTGATATATTTATTTTTTGTTCTTACTTTCCCAGGAAAAGTTATGGTTGAACAAGAACAGCTTGCAGCATTTCTTAAATTAGGTCGCGCTCTCCAGGTAAGTATGTCAATCATATATATATATTTGGAAAATTTTTGTAGTTTTCCAGTTTTGACTTTAATATTTTTTTTATTCAGTGTAGCTTTCTTGTTTTACTTTCTGTAGTAATCCAGTTTTTCAGATCATGAAAATATATCCAAGGTATACATAACTTTTTCATCTAAATATCTTTGTCCCTAAACACATATTTCTTCTTTTACTTGATCAGTTTTCAATCATACACATCCTAGTTTTTTGCTGGAGGTGTATTCTTAAACCTATGTTTAATATCTAACAGTTCCTGTTCATTGATTCCTTTCATGTCATTTTTTTTTTATTACGTATTTGTTGATATGGTTGTGTTAAAATAACTTTTGTCAATACTTGATCATTTCTTCACTATCTACTGTCAATCGTTTTAGATTTACAGCTCTAATGCATTTCATACACATATATTTAGTTATGTGTCATTTTTTAACGTTGGTTGTACGATGGAATATCTGTGTAATATGCTAAATTTACTAACTGGAAAATACCTTTATTGTATCTTGTGAATATGTAGAAGTAACTGACCTGGCATTACGATATTCTCCAAAACAGGTTAGAGGAATCTTGGACATTGCTGCTCAGTGTGAAGAAGCAGGCTTGACTACAGCCGAAGAAACAAAATGTGAGCAAAGATATTTTTATGTAGTCATGTATATATATCCATTATGGTTTTGAAAGCGAATTTCATTCGTAATTTTCACGTAATGAAGAAACAGAAAGGAAAAGGGAAATGTGATTTTGGGAGTCTCCCTTTTCCTTCCTGAAATAATTTTTCTTGCTAGAAAACAATTGACTGAAGAAGTGAGGAATGGCAGGATATGTGAAGGTTATGGGTTTTTCTTTCCACTTATGGCATCTAATTTCGTAATAGTTTCATACAACATTCCAGTGGATAGAAATTTGTTTATTAAGGTATCACTGTTACATCCAGAAATTCAAGTAATAAAAGAGTTTTAGAACTTTTTCTGAGTGATTAGTTGATCCCATTATAAAGATATCTAATTGTAATGTTATTAAAGTAATTGCTTTGGTTTGGTCCTTTGAGGCCAATAGATGCCCACAGTTGAACTGATAAGGAAAGCAGCAGGGATTCTTCATATCCAGTTTTGTCATCACTCCCTGTATCAGATGTTTTGTAGCAAAGGAGATAATTTATTTGAGAAGAACTTATCTGTATTTTGTTCCCCTTTCCCTTTGAGTTTGTTTTTATGATGTGCAGGGATACAGGTGTAAATTTTTTTATTTTTTCAGCTAATGCACAATACAGTACTACAGTCCAGCAATCCCAAAAAGGTACCCCGCAGACTACAGGGAAAACAGTGCAGCAAAGTGCAACCACTGCTGCTGAAACAAAGAAGTATGCATTCTTATTAGACAAGGGATCCACCAATACAGCAAAAAAGCCGGGGCCTCATCAGTTACGGAAAGTAATGCCTAACATAATAGGTGAGCTACTCTAATGCCATTTGCAAGAATATTATTCATGAATACTGTCTATAACCCATTGCAGTTACTATTGTTGCAGCAAAAACTAGATGTTAAATTTTTGCTGTAGAGTGTCGATGAATAATGATATGCTTAACAGAGTTTACAACTGATAGCTAGTTAAGGATGATAAGTGGGGTATGTTTGACACCTACCATGAGTTTTACATTGTTGAGACAAACCTGATAACCTCAATAATCTGTTGTATCTCAATGAAAAATATAGATATGATTTTATAATTGCAGATATATGTGATGTATAATGGAACTTCTTAAATTATTGGGTAAAATAGTGTATATGACAGAGGGTAATTTTCTAGGAAGTAATTCATGTTAATTTGCATTGAAAGACTTTTAAGAAGCTAATTACATTACACCTTGATCACAAATGTTTTAGGTGCTGTGGATCAGCAAGGTAACATTGCTAAAGTGCAAGGAATTGGTGCACAGCAGGTGGCACAGCAGCAGCAAACACATCATCAACAAACTGTGCAACAGCCACAACCTTCTCAAACCCTACAACAGGTATGCAGCATAGATTTTTTTGCAAGTTGTAAATATAAAAAGCTTTTAAATTATATTGACAAGTCACTTAGATATTTTATTGCTTCATACCTTCTGCTCTGGGGACTCAAACCAACGTTTTCTTGAACACAGCTTAGTGCTTATGTCAGTCGTGTGTGCACGAATTGTGTACTTCTGATCTACAAGACCATGATTGAGCCCAGCAGTAGATTTATAAATGTGTGTTTGAAGTTAAAAATTATAGCTGTGTCTTACTAGTCAATATTTTATTTCAGTGTGAATGTACAAGGAGAGTTTATTAACAATACCTGTATACAGGTGGCTTTCATATTTTTCAAGCATTTTGAAATTGTTGATAACGTAGTTGTAATTTTGATGTGTTGTTATATGTGAAATCTCATTTATTTCAGGTAGTACAACAAGGACAGGCAGTACAACGGCAACAAGTGCAGCAAGCTGCAGAAGAGGCAGTGGATGATCCACAACCCCAGCAGCAACAGCAGGAAGCTGCCCCAACTACACTAGAAGAATTGCAACAGGCTCTCTCATCTGGACAGGCTATATTGCAGACGACTGATAATGGATCAGAGCAGACTCTCCAGATGGTTGAGGGACAGTGTGAGTGTTCCTGACAAGTATTTATTGGAGAATTTTGTTTTATTATTGCTCGTTATTACAGTGATCTTTTTCTGGTTAGGGTAAGGGGAGTGCTTTAGTCCTAAATTAGGCTTGGGGGATCATTGCCTTTGTGGGGTTTACAGTTACCTAAAGGACAGATTCAGTGTGATTTTGCACCAGTGGTAAAATTTGGAATTTTTCATTGTATTATTATTATTGTTATGAGGCGTACAAGAAATGAGGATGGCGCTGGATTGAATGTTATGTTGAATGGAGAGACACTTGAGGAGGTTAATCAGTTTAAGTATTTAGGCTCGGTTATAGCTGCAAATGGTGGAGTGGAAGCGGATGTGTGTCACAGAGTGAATGAAGGATGTAAAGTGTTGGGTGCATTGAAAGGAGTGATGAAGAATAGAGGGTTGAAAATGAATGTTAAGAATGTTTTGTATGAGAAAGTGGTTGTGCCAACTGTGATGTATGGATCAGTTATGGGGTATGAAAGTAAGTGAGACGGAAACTAAATGTGTTTGAGATGAAATGCCTGAGGAGTATGATTGGTGTATCTCGATTGGATAGGGTTAGGAATGAAGTGGTGAGAGCAAGAATGGGTGTGAGGAGAGAAATTGCAGCCAGAGTAGATACGAATGTTCTGAGATGGTTTGGCCATGTGGAAAGGATGGATGATGAAAGGCTGCTGAAAAAGGTGATGAATGCGAGAGTTGATGGGAGAAATGCTAGAGGGAGGCCTAGGTTTGGATGGATGGAGGGAGTAAGGAGAGCCCTGAATGATAGGAGGATGGATGTGAGGGAAGCAATCGAGCGTGCTAGGAATAGGAATGAGTGGCGAGCGATTGTGACGCGGCTCTGATGGGCATCTGCTGTTACCACGGGTCTGCATCTTACAGAGATAGCCCTGTGGTAGGGGCAGTAGGATGAGCTGGCAGTTGTGAAGCGACACAGGTTGTGGAAGAGCCGGGAGGATGGGCTGTGGCACTCCAGCAGTGCCATCTGAACGGTCGCTAGCTCCCTCGTCATTGCCCATAGATCAAAGTTTTTCCCCTATTTGTTTTCCTTTCTTGATGTCGGCTACCCCCCAATTAAAGGGGGAAACAGCCAAGGTATATGTATGTATGTATGTATTATTATTATTATCTTCATCATTAAAGGCTGTTAGAAGTCAGAGGCTTATGAACTGCCTAGGTGCAGAGGGGCTTTGACATTGCAGGGTTCAAGATCAAAACTGGTTCTACAAATGGTTGAAGATTAGTTTATCTTCCTGAATTAGTGCCAATGAAATTACTTTCCTCTGTTATTGATTTGTAAGTTGAGAACTATTTTTATTGCTTATTTATATTCATTACCTCAGTATAAAAGAATTTTGGAGTTACAAAGTGCGCAAAGTGGTTTAGACATTGTGATTATTATTTTAATAAGTATAGGTAAATTTTTTTATTTATTTATTCTTTTTACATAATTCTTTTCAGGTACTACAATCAATGTCACATACTTAAAGAATCAGTCAGTTAAAGTTCTTGTAAAATATATTTCAGAACTTAAATATGCCTTAACTAGTTTACCATTAAGTCAAGTAAACCTGTTAGGAATAAGTTGACCCGATTTGCCAGTACTGTACAGTGGTACCTCTAGACACGAATTTAATCCTTTCCATAACCCCATGCATGAGTCGATATGGTTGTAACTCGAAACAATTTTTCACATTGAAATTAATGCAAAGACAATTAATCCATTCCCAAGGCCCAAGAATAGAACTTTTTACTTTTTTTATGGGTTTATATGTTACAAAAAATTTTAATTAAAGGAAAATAACCTTACTTATGGATAAATACTGTGCAGTATATTCTACTGTACTAAAATAAAACATGGTATAGTATTTACCTTTGTTGTTGATAGCTGTTGGCATGCGTGGATGGTGGTAGAGGAGGAGGACTAACTCTGAAGGAGAGTCCCCTTCCATAAAAACGTCGGGCAACTGTTCAGTTACAGGCTGTATTTCTGATGTTTTCTCTCTAAGTGTAAGTTCTCTCTTGGAAGGTAGTTCTCTGGCTGGTATTGGCACAAGAAAACGATTCAGAGAAATTTGTCTTTGTTGATAAATTTTTCTGAAATGAGACATCACATTGTCATTTAAAATGTTCACTGCTCTGTTGCTCACAGTTTTGTTAGGGTGATGAGTCTCAATGAAAACCTGCACATCACTCCACTTACTAAAAATTTCTTTAAATTTTTCACTTGAAACCATTACCTTCTCATCCCCCTCCACTGATTGCTTCTCTTGGATAGTTTCCACCTGTTCACATTGCAACTTGATCAATTCATTGGTGGTAAGAATTTTGTTTGTGATCCTTCACACCCTCCTCGATGACCTCCAAGTCCAACGTTTTCTTGTGACCACAATCTCGTTCACCATATTAATATCTGTCTCCTCCTTGAAACCCTCGAAGTCTCTATCAGCCTGGCCAAAGTTTCCTCATAGTGGACTGCAATGGTGGAAGAGACCTCCTTCCTTGCATTGTCAGTGAGGCTTATGCAGTGGTCGATATTGAAGTGATCTTACCAGAATTCATGCAGGGTCAAATCTGTGTTGTTGGTGATCTGGAAACACCTGGTAAAAAGACCCTTCGTATACAGTTTCTCAAAATTTGAAATGACTTGCTGGTCCATGGGCTGGAAGAGAGGAGAGGAGTGGTGTTTGGAGGCAAAAATTTGACTTATAAGTTTTATTCAATATCAAGGTCTTTCAAACCTGGAGGATGGGCAGGTTCATTGTCCATTATGAGAAGACACTTAAGGGGCAAACCTTTTCTTCAAGATATTTCTTGACAGCTGGTGCAAAAACTTCAGGCAACCATTCTATGAATATGATATGTGTTACCCATGCCTTGCTATTCGACCTCCACATTACTGGAAGTCTAGCCTTCAACACATTATTGTCCTTAAAAATGCGCGGATATTCAGTGTGGTAGACTAAAATAGGCTTAATCTTGCAGTTCCCACTTGCATTAGCGCACAATAAAAGTGTAAGCCTGTCCTTCATTGGTTTGTGGTCAGACTGTGACTTCTCTTGGATTATGTAGGTCCTTTTAGACATTTTTTTCCAAATCAATCCTGTTTCATCACAGTTAAAAACTTGCTGCGAGACATAACATTCACCTTCGATAAATTTAACAAAGTCTAGCACATAGGCATCCACTGCCATTTGGTCTGACTTAACCACCTCTCCATGCCTAACAACATTATGAATTCCAGTTTGCTACTATATCATGGTGTAACTTTAGAGCCTTTGTAACCTCACTAACTATCTCCAGCAAGCTCTATTTATTTATCCAAACTAACAGTAATATTTCTACCTCTTCTATGATTTGAGAGCTATTCTTCGTTAAAATAGTAACTCCTTTAGCCACGCCAGCTGCCTTTAAGACCTTTTTATTCTTTAAAATGGTAAAGATGGTCGATTTCACCATGTCATACTGCTTGGCGAGATCAGAAACACGAACACCATTCTCATGTTTTTATCTATTATTCCTTTTTTCATTTCCACTTATACATTTATGCTTTTTAATACCATTACCACAGACACTTTTCACACTCTTAGGAGCATAATAAGGGCTAGCTAAAAAAAAAAAAAAAAAAAGAAGAAGAAGAAAAAGAAGACTGGAAAGCTACAATGAACGATCTTTACAGTGCGGGCACCAATGCAGAACTGAGAGCAAACACGTGGTCGCCCAGGAGACCACATTCACCCGGGCGGATGTGCGTGTGTATGCACGTTCGTACCTCAAGGGTTGTTCTTGGGTCGATGCAAAATTTGTTCAAAAATTGTGTTCGTAGTCAATATGTTCGTGGTTGCAAGCGTTCGTAGGTGGAGGTTCCACTGTACAGTATATAGTTACAATAAGTATCCATTACGTGAAAAGAGATGGTCTCATATTTAGTTTTTGGTTACATTTGTTTGGAAGCCTTAATTTTGTGAAATAGTAGGCAGGAGTTTTGGATAAAAACTATGCAATGAATAGTTCTTTATTCATTGGTTTATTTTTTAATTCGTATTTATTGCAGGTGTGGTAACAGGAACTGGTCAGACCTATGTCGTGGTGCAAGAAGGTGACAACATCAGTTTTGTTCCTGCTGAAATGGTGCAGGGAGACCTTGGTCCTGAAGTCAATGGTGGGCAGGTGAGTTTGCCATTTTGAGATTCTGCCACAGAAAAGAGGATAAGTGCCTTTTTTAATTGTTTTTAATAGCTCATGCATCTAGTAAATAGTTTTTTCTTGGAAGGTTTTTACTGCTCATTGTTAAAATGTTGTATATTAATTCCATTACAAGGTCTGTGGATTACTTAGATGCGTGAACTGTTATTGATCATTCACTGTAAGCAACTTAAAATGCAAAATTTGGCTTAAAAGGAATGTATTTTATTGATATTCCTGACATTTTAAGTGTTTATGGTATTGGAGAGTAAAATTGCTGTGATATTTGTTATGATCAGCAATCATATGCCAATCTTTTGAATATGTAGCTCTTATAAATTTGACTTAAAGTATTAAGTATAAATGACTATGGCACAAGATTTCAGGTGGTAAAGCTTCAATGATACAGAGATTTTTACGGTATTTTCTTTTACTTTTCCTCTTTTCTGTTTTTAATGAGACATACAAGTCATAATGGTATGTGAATATAAATTTTGCCCTCATATTCTGAATGTGTCATGGGAGGCGATAATATGGGATGTCCCTGTTACTTGTGAGAGAAGTTCACATTTGTAATCTTTGCATGTTTTAGATTAACATTGTTGCACAGGAATGGGAGCTGGCTGTTTTCCGATTTTTCCTTCAATGTCTTAGTATACTACAAAACTTAGCTGAGACCCTCTCAGCACACTTTGTGCCCACTTGGCCAGTGTTCTGCAAGGATTATTGACAGAGTTCAAAAATTAAAGCATTTTTTGGTGAAAAAATTTTGATTACCAAAAAGTTCACAATCTAAGATGAGTGAACACCGAGATTCCACTTTATATACTTTTGTTTCATATTTTACGGCTCTGATATCCAAAGTTTCTTGTATGTGGCTGTTACATGTGGCAAAGTATTAGTATTGTGAAGGATTGTGCTAAAGTGATTTTGTGAGATTTGAAGTCTTTAATCTCTTGATTTAGATTTTATTTTTTGTCTCGGAAGGATGCTGGTTCCAGCTAGTTCGTTCATTCTGCCATTTAAGATTGACAAACTATTTTGCAGTACTTGATTACTTGCTTCGTTTTTTATGGTACATGGATTTAATCTAGTTATTACTACTACAAGGTATAATATTGCTTCTTTAGTAATTGAGACTATGTTAGTATTGAGCATGGTAAAAATAGTTAAGTATGCAAAAGACTGAGTACATAATGTTTCAACTTAATGTCGTGGCACATTATGTAAACTTCTTTTAGTACTGAATTTCATAGGTTATTTCCAAGATATATATTGCTTAATTTTTGGTCTGAGTCTTTGGGAAGGGAAATGTATGAAAAAGTACTTTATGTAAATAAGAGGAAATGTATTATTATTTTTGTATATATTTTACCTCTTACATCCGTATTGGTATTTTAATCTGTTTTGACAGCAGTGACATTCGTATTGGTATTTTAATCTGTTTTGACAGCAGTGATTTCCGTTTTACTAGTTTCAAGTATACTTTTGAATTTAAAAGGGTGTTTAAGGATATCAGAAATTTCTTTATTTTATTTTCGTTTTTGCTATATATAATCATCTTTGACTTAACTGCCTGTGTTATTGCTGTTTATTAATTTTTCACTCTAGATTTATTTTATCCCCTTACAGTTTTTTCATTTATTATTATTATATTGTTTTTATTTATTTATTTTTTTGGTTGATGCTGTACAGGTGGTTGAAGGTTTGGACCCAGTGGAGCAACAGCTAGCACAGATGGAAGGACAGGTTCTTACACATAATCAGGTTAGTGTGAAGTAGTCAAATTAGTTGTAGGTAGGTCTTGGATTAGATATTGGACTCTTTCATATTTTGAAAATAGTAAGGATTGTATTTGGGCGTGAAGATACCCTCATGAAGGGGACTAGAGTAGATTTGGGGAAAACTAGAACCTGGTTCAGGAAATTTAGCATTGGCTTGATCTTGCTCATTGTATCGTTCAAAAGTGACCTTGAGTTACTGATTATGATTAGAAAGAAAAAGAGGATTATAGTTATGATTTTTTCTCCTTTGCTTACTCTGACTGGATTATAGAATGTATAGGACTTGTTTTATTTACTTTTTTCATTTACAAAGTATTTATTACTGAAGTTTGGTATACCTATCATTACTTTTTTTTTAATATTGTCTTGTATTTTGTAAAGTTTATATATTTGGATATTTAATGAAAATGTATTATGGATGAAGCTTGTTTTTGTGTGTTGTGTATTTGAAATGCGTGCTTATTTTGTGTTGGAAGACTTATAGTGGATATGATAAAATACATCAATAAAGGATTATTCATGAGAAAATGTTAGTATTTTCATATTTAGTTCTTGGAATACATTTGCCTATCAGTGATATATTTCTTTCCAGGTAATTGAGAATTCCAATCAGCAGCAGCAGCAGCAAACTACTTCCAGCACATCCCAACCCCCAACCACATCCGGTGATTCTGGATCATTGGATACGATGAGCGTCGTGGAGTCCTTGGTCAAACTTGGAGAAAAACAACCTACAGATAATGAGAATGGATCAGAGGAGGCCACAGAGGTAAGTCAAAGGATATTTTCGGTTTTATCTAGAGGATTTCCTTAATACTTGAACTTATTCTCTTTTGTTCCCTTACTAGTGTAAAAGATAGATCATAAGATAATTATAGGCTTAAAGAGAGGAAATGGAAGTCTGTGATAATTTTTTTGTCTTAAGGGAATGTAGTGAATGCTTGCCTTACTCTCTTATGATTATTGAATGATTCAGGGCAGTATGATGTAGGTCATTTACATTTCCCTTAAAATATGTGGATTATGGAAAATCTAAGTCAGGCATTGGTGTTGCCTGTTATCCCACTTATATATTATTGCTTAATTTACTCTTCCCTGGGAGTTGCCTACTTTAATTGATATTTTAGGGTAATTATTGCTACTGTACTGTATGTGCTGATTTCTCACTTCCTGCCCACCCTTATTAGGAGCATTAGGTTTTCACCTGATAAGTATGATATACAGCCACCAATTCTTTCCTGCTGCCTCCTCTGCAGGATATGTTATCCTGTTTGATTTAATAACTTTTTTATTACACACAAGATGCAATTCAAAATGCCTGCATGATGCATATAACCTTGGTTGCTTCGCAGATATGTTTTCACATGTTATTTCTTAATTCTCTTTGATGTCTTTGTCGTTGCACTGTCATTATTATCAATCATTTAAGTGCATGCTGGGGGAAAAAATGGTGTATCCTTTCAGTATTTATAAATATAGAGGTATTATCATTCCAGACTATGTATTGTTTATTTGGTTGGGAGAAAGAAAACCTTCTCTCTTATTCTTTGCATGCCATTAGAGCCAACTAAAAGGGTTACGATAGTGAAGGGCTTGCAATCCTGTAATATTTCTCTTGCCACATAGCTGCTGCTAGATGTGGTGAGAATGTTAAAGAATAATGGAAGCTCGCTCTCTCTCTCTCTCTCTCTCTCTCTCTCTCTCTCTCTCTCTCTCTCTCTCTCTCTCTCTCTCTCTCTCTCTCTCTCTCTCTCTCTCTCTATATATATATATATATATATATATATATATATATATATATATATATATATATATATATATATATATATATATATATATATATATATATATATATATATCCTCTCTCTCTCTCTCTCTCTCTCTCTCTCTCTCTCTCTCTCTCTCTCTCTCTCTCTCTCTCTCTCTCTCTCTCTCTCTCTCTCTCTCTCTCTCTATATATATATATATATATATATATATATATATATATATATATATATATATATATATATATATATATATATATATATATATATAATATATATATATATATATATATATATATATATATATATATATATATATATATATATATATATATATATATATATATATATATATATATATATATATATATATATATATATATATATATATATATATATATATATATATATATATATATATATATATATATATATATATATATATATATATATATATATATATATATATATATATATATATATATATATATATATATATATATATATACACCCTGCCATCTTCAGTTGGATGTGATTTGTGTTGAAGCAACCAGCTAACCAGCGTTAGAGATGTTCATAAGGCTTAAAATTGGAAAACTTGGATTTGATTGCAAAAAAGATTTTTTTTTCCTCTTTCGTTGCTTTGTACTTCATTCAGGTTGGTGCTGATATGCCGAGCCTAGATGGGAGCGGAACTGATGATGGAATGGAGGTAGCTCAAAAGTTAAATTAGTTTATGGAGAATTTACTTTTTGTGTGCGGGAAATTTTATATTTGTTAGTGGGAAAGGCAGATAACTTATTGTATGTAGGATGAATGTGACATTGCTCTTGCAAGTTTTCTTGCGTCCGTACGTTTCATACACTTTCGTCTGCCTGTTTAAAAAATTGATGACTTATGTTTTTTTCTGTGTTGCCATTGGTGTTGTGCTTGTGTTTCTCAGTGTAATATTAGAATTTTGGTCCTCTTCATATTGTATTGCTGTGTGCTTGTGTTTAGTATCTAATTTCTTAGTTGCACATTGGATATTTAATTTTTTTAAACATTTCCTAAGTAGCTTGCATTTTAGTAGTTTGCAGATTTGTTTTTTTTTTACTTTATGCAATTTTTTTCACCTTACTAATTATCACTTTATATATGAGTTAGAAAAAAGTGGTGATGAGAGGTAAAGATTAATTGCAAACTCGGAATCTACAATAATCAATGGATATACTCTGATGAACGAGTTGTTTGTCAAATTGGTTACGAACTGTAGAAAGTATGATACTGAGGCACATATGAGCTGCAAAGTATGTTTATTTCACACCAGACAATAATACATACTTGAATTTTTGTGATTTTTATTTCTTTTTGTTTTATGACGGTCATTCACAATTCCAAAATTATGGAAAAGGCAAAATGGAAAGAATATTTTAAAATTATTTATAAAAGCAAATTCAAAGTTTGTCTTAAGTTGTATTGTTGAAACTCCAAATGAATGTTCGGTACAGTGTATTAGCTAGCTGAATTCCATAGTGATAAAAGGAAGGTAGCGTAGAGGCTGGTTTCTGCCTGTTGGTGTGACAGCTGTACCATAGTATATTTTTTAGCAGTAAAATGGCATTTTTTGTATGTCATTGACAGGCTGAAAAGCATACCATGGAGTGGAAGTAAGAAATAAAGGAATATGCTCATTCCAGACCTTGTTCCAAGCTGACCATATGTTTGGTTAATCTTGATTTATGACCTGGAATTATGTTATAAAAGTCTACTTTTATTTATGAGAAATTCATGTTTTTGGTAGCAGTGCTGGAAAATGGTATGGTCCTGGGGTCTAGATATTTTGAAATTGCCATTACTGTATACTGTAAGATACATATATTTTGACGAGCAATTAATATCCCAGTGGAGCGAGTAGACCACCTGTTTAGGGATTTGAAACTGAAATTTGAATTTCAGTCAATAAATACAAGTGCATTTCATTAGTCCTTGGATATACTGTAGGAGGTGGGTATCATTAGGGATGAGGAGGAGGAATGGGTACTGGTGTAGCCAATATGTGGTACCCCTTGCTGACTTTTTATGTCCGGTATTCACTTTCATAATTTAAACATACCTTGTTATTAATTTAGTCCCAAAACTATATAATGAAGAATCTTTTGAAGCAACCTTTTTAATTTGCTTAAAGCCTGTGTAAATTTTCATAGAAAGTTTATGCTGTACTTTAGCTTTCTTGGGACGAACCATATTGCTATTTATGCTGCAGTTGCAGCATAAATAATTTCAGTTTTCTTACAATTTAATTTTTTTCTCTAGTCATTTACTGAGATGATTTGGCTTAGGAGCATGGTGTCATATTTTTTTGTTTATTTAATATTGTCGATTATGTTTCCAGTATTTGAAGCTGCTTGTGTTAATTCTGTAGCCCAGTAAGTTACTTTTGTATCTAAGTTAGATCGTCAAGGTGGAACGATGAAGGATCTAGTTATCACAGGTACATGGATAAAAATTAAGTTCTCTTACTTTATATTCAGTTATGTTTAAAAAAATTCAATGATCCTATGTAGATTGCTCATTTCTCTGTATTGATTTTATTCTTACAGTGAACTGGTACTTATGAGATGCAGTGAAAGTATATATACTTTGGTTAGATGAGTTTGTTGACTATATAATGCTTCCGTGAGTTTATACTAATTTGCTGTTGGGGGTTTCTCTCTTGATCTTGGCGTGGGGGATAGTTGCCATTAAACAGTTATCATCGTTTTTATAAAGTGAGATGCAGTGTAAGCTGCACCTTTACAAGATTGCAATTTTTTTATAAGTGTGGGATATCACTGTATGCAGCAATTATGAGCTTTATAGTTTTTTACTAATTTTCTCATGAAACTGTTGATTCTTATTTAATTAAAATACTTTATAAGATTCTTGACTTTTCAGCATACCAATTTCTTATAATTGCTTCGGCTCAATAAGGAGAAGTACATTTTCATGTATTTGTTACAAACCAAATATTTCATCACTTGATTCATATTGATCTTGAAATCGTGTAATATTGGGAGATTGCAACTTGTATGCAAGGAGAGAAAGCACTGATATACTTTCTCATCAGCAGTTTGTGCTTCCTGTGTGGATTTAAATGTACCAAAGTACATTGTTTTACTTTATTACAATTCATATATCCCCTCAGGTTGGAGCATCAATGCCATGCATTGGAGAAGACGATGAGACGGGGACTGGCGAAGGAGAGGAAGAGATGGGAACGGAGGGCATTACTGAGGAGGACACAGGCAAAAGGAGGAGACAACCCACTCAAAAAATGATAGAAGCTATGGGTATGTTGAAGAGGAAAGTTCCAGAATCTCCCTCTCAAGGTGAGAGAAGACAAAGTTATTGTCACAGATACTGCTGATGGTAGCTAACGACCTCAGGATAAAAGTTTTCAGTCTCTCTCTCTCTCCCGAGTTTTTGCTTGGCAGATATATACCAGTGGAAACAGTGCATGATGGTTGTATTCTGCTCTCTGTTAAGTACCCTTGATTAAGCCTTCTGGTATCGGTACCTTTTAATATTTTTAATTTTAGAAGTTAGAGCATATCTACCAATAAGGAATTTTATGGTTTGAATGTCTCAAAATTTTTTTTTCCCACAAAGCTTTTTTGACAGCCATGTAATAATTTTCTTTCCACGTTTGTCTAACATCCTTCTTTTATGTCTTCCTTTATATATTCTCCAGTTCTTTATGACGTTTTGTAATATTTTTGTCCCTTATAGTCTGAAGTGTATAACATATATTGTATAGGGAAACAGTCATTCAAAATTTTTTTTTACTGATAGTATTATTTGCTTTAATAAAAATTACATTGCATAAATGCACAGGTACTTAATAATTTAAATTTGTACATTTGGTAATTTCAGAATATAAGCATGTATTCCTTTTTAATGATTTCTATTCCATATATAACTTTATAAACTTTTTTCATAATTTTTATCACTGTATCTGCAGGCAGAGGGAAGAAACTCAAAAACTGAAGTAAGGGCTCTGCATTCTTCTAAGAACTGATAATTGCTGAATTTCAAGTAAGTATAGTTTTTATTCTTTCGTTATCTCCTAATGAAAGTACTTTATCCTTGATGTGGAAGGAGAAAGAATTCTACCCTTTTATTTTATTTCCTGAGTGCCGTAAGAGGTGCCTAAAATGAGAAGGGAAGCGAGGGGCTGTCAAGCCCCTTCTTCATGCAGTTTATTTCTTGCAACAGACAAGCTAATTGGGTGTGGAGACGGAAAGGTTTGTTGTTGGTTGATAAGCTGCTTAGCCAAACAGCCTCGAGTCCTTTAGGAAAACCACTGGCTATCCTAGGCTTACCCACAGATCTCTCAGGGAGTGTATGTCGTTGCTGATCTCTTCTGATAGCTCAGAAGGGGTGGTTAGTTCAATAAAAGAATCTTGCATTTATTTCTGGACTATTATTGTTGAAATTTTGTATATTCATGATTTCAAAACGCGACTTCTCTTTTGAATTTCAGATATGCTGCATACTCTAGATAGGTGGCAGATGAAGAAGAGAGGAGATCTCATATGACCATGTTTTCAGCACCCAAGATATTCTTTCTTTATTTTTATTATTGTTATATGGCTTTGTAGCTCATTCCCCTCTCCACAAATCTTCTGTGTACATAAATGTTCTATACATAAGACTTAAGACACTTGAGATGTTATTTAAGTGCTATTGAAATATTAAGTTGTACGATAGTCTTGTGTATCTTTGTTAAATGTAGATGCTGCTTGTATTGGCTGTCGACATTACAGCAGTATTGTGCTAACTAGCACAAGATGGACTTGGCACTCAAAAACTTCACATTCAGTGTAATTAGTTATGAATACTAAACTCGTATAATAGATCATGTTAAATTAAATCACAGTTTTGTGTGTGAGTTTAGTGGTAAAGATGGCACAAATTTGTTTATCCAATGTTTATTCTGTAATTTTGAATTATATCTGAATAAGCCAAGTTCAAGGTGGAACCATGAATCATACAGTAATAACTGTTTTCCTTGAGAGCATCCTCTTGCTCGGTCCAGTTCCCTCCTACTTGACATCTTGAAATGAAGTGCTTATTTTCAGATACAGGGCCATTTTATGAGTCATTCTTCTTGACACAAAGAAATTGGTCCAGTATTATTTGTATTGCGTATATACATAGAAAACTGTGTGTCACGTACAGAGTTTGTCCAAGATACCTAGAAAGTAGCCCTACTCAGCATCATCAAATTTGCGTTGTATTGTCCATTTTTATTATTGCATTAGTATTTCTGCATATTTCCGAGTTGAAAGGTTTTTGTGTTAGAATGGGTTGTATTAGCGAATGGTGAAAATGAACCTGGTGTATGCTGTACAGTGTTGGATAATTTGATCATTCCTGAGTATTGTTATTTTGTTGTAATTTGGAAGGAAATTACTTCTCCCAAGGTTATATATTTCTTTTTAACTTTACAGTAATTACAGTTCCCGAAATGTTTGACTGACTAATGGCGAGATTAAATATGCAAGAGAAGCATAGGTAGTTTGTAGCTCCCCCCCCCTTTTTTTTTTCCTTAGATATAGGAAATAAACAGATGAAATTGAATCTTCCTATTTGTATGGGAATATAACTTAATTTAGTATTTAGACTCCACATTGAAGAAATAAGATAATGGTGTGATTTAAGAGGCAATTCATTGCAAGCCTATTAATTCTTGTGTTAGAATTCATCGTGCATTGTGGCTGTTACATTTTGAGGTTTTTCTCAGATGAGGCTAAGCTGTGGGCAATGGTATTTTCTTTTGATTTGAGTATAACTTAATCACTATGTCTGTATGCTTGAATTAGCAGGTCATATAGCTACCACACAGTGTGCATTACTTTTTTTTTTTTTTTTTTTTTTTTTTTAAGTATATATCATAATTAGAGTACCTGTTAATATATTTTGTTAATATTTGTCTCGTATTATTTTGTAATATCTGGACATAAATCTGTATAATAATTTCGTCCTCAGAGTATGATATTACCATCGCTCTTGCAATGATATAGATGTCTCTGGCTTGCTTATTCATTCATCTGCTTTCTCACTAGAATTTTCCTTACTATTTGTAGTAGCTGTTTGTCATCAGTGTACATAATTATAGCAGTTCTTTTGTAATAGATATAAATGTAGAGTACTATGTAGGATGTACACATACTTCTATAACAGTGTTGATCGTTTTCATTATAAAGCTAATATGCAAAATTTTTAGCAACAATTACTTCGTTATATAACTCGGTACTCATGAATTGTCTGCCTATTATGGTTTAATGGATTTACTTATCAATGATGGTCAACAGGTTATAATATATTTTTGGGAGTCAATTCCTTTTTGTTCACATCTGCTGCCCCAGAGACTTATACTGTAGTTATGAACAGTGGGAAAATTTGTATTTAGAAGTGTACTTTTTTTATATCCTTAAGCTGTAATTCCGTCTGTTCCCAGTAGAGAAAACGAGGCAATTTCATTGCCGATCTGGAGTTTTGAATATGAAATGTATGAATACATAATAAAATATGGCTGTGGTGCAGCACATGTATTCATAACCGGTAAGACGATTTGTATCTTTAGAGTACTATATATATGTACACAGTAAGAATTACCGAGTGTCAGTGGGTACACTATTGAGTGAATATTGTATGTTCATTGCTGAGTAACTGTGCTAAAACTCGGCTTGACCAAAGTAGGAGTGGGAAATCATATGACTTGTAGTTTCAACGATTAAAAATAGTAACTAAGAGGGTATATTATTTTACCTTCATCGTTAAGGGGATACTTAATATACATACAGTAGTTATCTTGAAGATTTCAGGGTTTCACTAGTCCCACTATAAGTTGATTTACAATTTTCTTTTGAGGTAACTAACCAATGACGTTCTCTTTGAGTCTTCTTTTGAAGTTTTTTACTCTTTATTTGCTGACTAGAGCAGAGATGTAAAATCGCTACATGGCAGGTGTGTCAATTTGGTATTGCAGTAACGATTCTGGGCTACAGACAGCATTACATACTGGATTGGAAAATCTCTGTCCTCATCCATTGGAAGTTTATGAAGACCTGATCTGTAAAGGACAAACCCTGGGCAGGAAGACCTCAAAGTGGGTGTGATGAGATGTCGAAAAACTGTCATTTATTTAGAGTTGAGGTAAGTCTATTTGGCGTGACTGAGAAATTGTTGAACAGACCGTTTTTATAATCTTTCCAGTGCCCTCTTGGAGGTCTTTCCGAGCAAGGATTGACCTTTATGGAACCAGTCTCCATTTACTTCAAGCAGGTGTTGTCGATGGTTATAAATGATATTGTTCATTAAGCTGACTGACTGAACAATCTCGAAGCTCCTAAGAATGGCTACTGCTTCTCCTGTGCTCTCCCACAGAGCTCCCAGGGAGTGCATGTTGTGTTGATGTATGTGGTTGTATGAAATGATGTTTTACATTCTGAACAGGTATCATTAACGGGATTGTTTAGCCTTTTTTGATAGCTCAGAATTGCTGGGTGATGCTTTTATTGCAGTCTGGCCAGGTGAACTCATTGTCTCCATGAAGAGAGCATTCAGAAGGTTTGTTGTCGGGAGGTTTTGCATGCAGCTGTGTGTGGTCATTGACTTAGTGGAATGGTAAGTTAACTGAGTATGGATATGTTTGGGATGGAAGAGATGTTTATTGGTGTGTGTGGATGTTGGGCCATGTAGCGTAGTGGGTGGAGTTGGTTTGTGGAGGCTTCGGCGAATATTTGTCTTCAATGCCCAGATGGTGTTTAACTTTGAGGACTTTGGTTTCATGGTGTAATAGTCTGTAGGTGTCCGAATATTATATTGGTAAGTGACCTAAGGGTATTAAGTCTTTGTGTCTGTGTGCTTTTGATATTGATGTATCTCATTTTTTATCAAGGACCTTGGGTGTGTGTGTGGCGAGGTGTGGAAGTTGAAGGTGTTCTATTGTCTAGTTTGTGAGAAGAGTAATTGCAGATTTGGCTGGGGTTTATGTAAGTGTGCATGTGGTGAACCATTCGTGTAGTTTGTTGAGGTAGGGCTGGAGGAGGTCTGCAGCTATGTTTGGATTTGCAAATAGAGGACATAATTCTTAAGATTATGTCCTCTATTTGTATAATTGTGTAGAGTTTGCATGGATAGGGTAAAGTTTTTACTGTAAAGTTTCTGATATGACTGACTGTCAAATGATGTGTGCATACCTGCCTGGAGGTAATTAGCCAGCTGCCTGTTTGTGTTGCAAATTTTATTTGTTAGGTTATGGTGAGGGATGGCATCAAAGGCTTTATTTATGTCTAATGTTACAAGAAGTGTCGCCTTTGATTAATTGGTGCTATCAAAAATTCTGTGCCAGGTCTGTAAGAAGGGTGTTTGTGTAGAGTAATGGTCCGAAACTGTGTTGTGATGAGGCTAAAATATTTAGCTGCAATACTATACAGCCAGGCCAGCACAGACAGTGCATCTTGTGACATCTGGCATAAATAAAGCCCTTGATATCATCCCCCGCCATAACGTCACAAATGGAATTTTCAACACAAACTTGCAAAATAATACAAAAAAATTGCTGGTCATCTAACTCGCAGGTAATGTGCACACGTATTATTTGAAGGTCCGTCAGCAAACATCAAGAATTTTCTAATGGTCCTTCAAGGAACCGTCAAGTCACCTACACTTTTTAACCTATACATTAACTATGTATCCACTCCACACTCCCCAAGTACAAATTACTTCTTACGCAGAATATAATCCTCACAAATACACATCAAGAAGGAAATGCAACTTCAATCATCCAGTGCTATCTCAACACACTACACGAATGGTTCACCACAAATACTTATATTAGCCGTAGCCAAATCCATTGTTACTCTTCTCATAAATTGTACTGCAGAACGTGTCACATTCCACACACCACCATGTGTGTACACACGTGTACACCTAAGATACTTAATATAAGATACATTTATGTCATTCAAATATGTCACTAACATAAGAAACACATTGACACTAAGACTAAAATTCCTTTAGGTCTCTTACCCAAATAACATTCCTGCACAAAAAAAGAAACTGCTGCAACAGGATACAAGCAATATATTCACTCAATGATGTAATATGCATACCCTACTTGAGCTTTTAACCTACTAAAATACACCACAACACCCTTCATACAATACAGAGATCATTAAATATTATTACGGCACAACTACAACACATATAGACTACTTATGCCAATAAACCAGTCTTCAAAATATAAAGACCATCTTGACATGAAAGGCACACAAATGTAGCTGCAGCCTCCACAAACCAACTCTATTCACTACATAGCAAAACACCCACACTCACCGAGGAATATTAAAACCACTTAGCACACGATTTTACATACAAATGCTGTAATCCCTTCCCTCTCTCCCATCCTATACCAGCCTCTCACAATCATATCTATAAGTTTAGGTCGCCATTCATTCCGAGCTCACAATGACAACACACATCTGCATACACAGCTTCCTAACTTCCGAATCCCCTCTTTTCTGTGACGACAAAATCCACCTACATAGGCTGTGATGTGGGCACCACCTAGCCCTTCTGAGCTATCAGAAGAGGCTAAATGACTCCATCTGTGATGCCTGTCTAGGATGAAACACATCACCTTACAATCAGACAATATGGAAGACTGCACTGCTTATAACCACATATGCCAACAATACCTGAGAGCTCTGTGGAAAAGACTGGGATCAACAGTGGCCATACTGAGGTTATTTGTCCAGGCAGCCAAGGACACAACAACAACCACTGTTTTCACCCACCAGATGTTTACGGAGACTGAATCCACAATGGACATATCCCATCAGGAAAACATGTTAAATGGATGGATTCAGCAGAATGTTGAATTTGTCTGTGAGATGTTATCTCTGAGTTAAGGAAATTCCATTCGGCAAGCAGCTTTGGAACTGAACACAAGTGCTACATCTATCTGGTGTGGATAGAGCTTGAGATCACACCGCAAAATCTATTGGACAAATCACGTTGCTGTTCAGTTCTGCAGCTGCTTGCCAAATGGACTTTCCTTGACTCAGAACAACTTTCTCACAGACGGTGTCAATATTTTCCTCACTGCTCACTTCTATTTCTTCCTGATTAAGGTTTGTCCTTTACAGATCATGTCTTCATGAACTTACGGTGGGTATCGAAGATAATTTTCCTATCTGGTGCTTAATGCTATCCGTAGTAGATTGCTTGGAAATGTTGTTGCACTATGACCACAGAATTAAAAACTTCCTGCCATGTAGCAATTTTATACCTCAATTCTTAGAGTTGGCATGATTGCACGAGAAAACGGAGCAAAATTTCATAACTAGACTCAAAATAGTTCTCAACTAGTGAGTAAGAGTTTACCACAGAGTGAACGTCTTTGGTTAATTACCTTAAAAGAAAATAGAAAAATTATTATTTGTATTACTATTATATTAGGTTTCGTACCTTAAGCTAAAGGGTACAGTACTGGTGACAAGGATTATTCTTTTTTCCTGCTATTATCGAACCTACCGGTAACCTATACTATGGAATCTAATGATATCCTAACCTTAGTCCGTCAATCTTAATGGTATCTCAGCCTATCGATAACCTAATTTCGTCTAACCTGCCGGGTACCGTACTGGCTATCACAGTGCCTAACCTAACCTATAGTAGCCTCTGTGTCTTGTGCGTTCCTGATTGTTTTTGTATTCATTAACTAGCCTACGTCTAGTGTAAATATTTGATTTTGTCCTAGGTTAACCTACCTAACAGAACTGGTGTATTTAACTTTGTATTATACAATTTTACGTATATATTTTTGTGTATTGAATGCTACTTCTATACTACCGGTACAATGGCGTTGAGTATTGGGAGTATTTCTAATTTTAATCCTAATGTAAAGGATTTTGAGTCTTATTGTAGAAGAGTTAATTTATATCTTACTGCTAATGATGTAAGAGGTGAAAAGGTTGTTCCTGCCTTCTTAACTTTGATTGGTCCTAAAGTTTACGGGTCAGCTAAGAATTTGCTTTCTCCAGAGGACCATGCTAGTTGTACTTATGATAGAATTAAAACAGTACTTAAAACTCACTTTAAGCCTCAAGTAATTTTGATTTACGAACGTTTAAAATTCCACTCTAGATCACAGGAATCTAGTGAATCAGTATCTGATTTTGTTGCTGCATTAAAGGAGTTGGCTCGTACTTGTGATTTTGGGACTGCTGTAAATGACATGTTAAGGGATGGATTTGTTACGGGACTGTCTAATGATAAAACTCAGCAGATCTTGCTAGCTGAGGCTGATCTTTTGCTAGAGCTGTGGAAATTACTACAGCGTGCAAAACTGCGCAGAGAGATGTACAAGCTATGGGTAGTGATACTGCTGTATATAAGGTATGCACTAAGTCTCAAATGTCTTATAACCATAAGGGTAATTCTTCATCTAAAGGTAAATATAAGCATTCTGAAACCAGTAAATCTCAGACTGCTGCTAAGCCTAATGTACCTAAATCCTCTTGCTATGGTTGTGGCAAGCTACATTGGAAGAATGATTGTCCTTTTAAGGACGCCAATAGCCATTTGTGCAAGCGTAAGGGACATACACCCAGTTCTTGGAATAACGTGAAGATAGATTCTCAGAAGTGATGTGTAATGTAAAAATCGCGTACTGTAACGAGTCATTTTCCATAAGAAACAATGATAATGGGCATAGATACGTTTCACAACCGTACATAGACTTCCTATGCCAAAGATAAAAGATTAGTAAAACTTATTTTACAAGTACATAGCAAAGCAGAAAGACCTGTAGCTATTTTTATAGAAAAGATATTCAGATATACTGTACAGCAAGCAGATTAACATACTCTATTATGCGGTGGGCAACAGGCATACACTGGGATGTGCATGGTGGTGGTGAGCATGTAACTTAAGCGGTAGAAGAGGTGGAGGATGCGGGAGATCGAATCTCTATCTGCAAACGCTTTTGCTCGCATGCTTTTTCCCTGACAATATTATGTGGCAAGTTTGTTTCAGCTGGCCTAAAGCTGAAACTAGACAAGTGTCATATTTGAGTTCCTAGTGTAACCTATTTTGGATATAAACTTGACAAACAAGGTATCTACCTTACCGAAGACAAAGTAAAAGCTATATCTGAAGCTCTAGCTCCTACAAATACTACACAGCTGAGAGGCTAACACAGCTGATAGGCTACCTAGGCTTAATCAATTTCTATAGACGTTACCTGCCTCAAGTGGCTACTTTGCTAGAGCCTTTGAAAAGGTTGTTAAAAGCTAACACTCCATGGTCGTGGGTGCTGAGCAAGGGAATTTCTTTAAGAAATCTAAAGAGATTCTACTTAATTCTGATGCCCTTGTGCACTTTGATCCAAAATTGCCAATTGTAGTAGTAGCAGACAGTAGTGCCTATGGCATAGATGGTGTCTTGTGCCATTTGATTGATAATGTTGAGAGACCCATCTGTTTTGTCTCCCATACTCTTACTACGACAGACTGTTCTCAGCTAGAGAAAGAAACCCTCGCAATGGTCCATGCATTGCGATAATTCCACTACAATTTATGGGGCCAAGCTAACTTTACTGTCATTACAGACCATTAACAACTGCTTGGTATCTTTTCTCCTTCAAAGAATATTCCACCCATGGCCTCTGGTAGAATTCAGAGATGGTTTTTGCTACTCCAGAGTTATAATTTAACTTTTTAAGTCATAGGTCCGGTGCTTTACTTGGTACCGCGGATGCTTTAAGTCATTTGCTGCTGTCTAATGAGTCTAGTGGAATTATTGAGAACACTTCTATTTCTTCAGAGTGGCATGAGCTTGTTAATTTCCTAGATTCCTCACCTGTTACGAGTGAACATATCTGTAAAGAAACTAACAAATATCCTACTATGTCTAAATTATTCAAGTTTTGTGACCTTGGATGGCCTACACCTTCTAGTGGTGACCCGAATCTTACACCTTATGTTCGAAGAAAGAATGAACTCTCCTTACAGAATGGATGTATTCTTTGGGGTTCTCGTGTTGTTGTACCTCCTAAATTCAGACCCAGAATCATGAGTGAGCTACACTCATCTCATGCGGGTTTGTCTCATATGAAAGAACTTGCTAGAAGCTACCTATGGTGACCCGATCTTGATAAGGATTTGGAAGAATTGTGCAACCCTTGCCCTGATTGCTTGTCGAATAGAGCGAATCCTCCTAAAGTACAACTTCATCCATGGGTGTGGCCTACTCGCCCATGGCACTGCATTCATGTAGATTATGCAGGCCCTGTTGATGTTTGATATTTCTTAATAATTGTTGATGCTCATTCTAAGTGGGTAGATATCTAACACACTAAAGGCACTACTAGTGAAACTGGCAGTTGCCTACAACATTCATTTGCACAATTTGTTGCTTATTTATTGTTTCAGATAATGGACACTGTTTTACTTCACAGGAGTTCCAGGACTTTATTCAGTGCCGTGGTCTCAAGCATATGACGACAGCTGTTTATAAAATAAGTACTAATGGACTAGCTGAGAGGATGGTTCAGACTTTTAAGCGATCACTTAAGAAATCGTCTTCTTCTGCTGACATTCAGTTGGTTATTGACATGTTTGTGTTTGACAATCATCTAACACCTCATTCTACTACTGGTGTTTCTCCAGCTAAACTCATGTGTTGTCGTTTTCTATGTTCTCGGTTAGATTTATCGTGGCTTGGTGGGAGTGTTTCTGCTAAAGCCCACGAACATCAGCAAGCTCAAAGGCAATTATACTCTAAGGAACCTAGGAAGGTCCAACTATCTCCAGACACCACTGTAACGATTCGAAACTATGCTAATCGAGGTCCTAAGTGGATTCCACCTGTTGTCACAGCAAGCTGGTCCCCTATCCTATAGATGCTCTTTACCCTCGGGTGTAGTTAAGAGGCACAAGGACCAGATTATTCTCAGGAATAAGCTCCCGCCTGAAACTAATGCTGAAGTTATCGTCCCTACAATTCCCCATTCTCCTAAGCCTTCAACTATTAGTGTTGACATTCCTGCATGTACATTTGATACTGCCCTTGATAGACTGGGTAATTCTCCTGAAGAAACAATGCCCAAGTTGGACAGGTTAAACTTCTAATTCTAATTGGGGGGAAAGGGGAGGGAATTTGTATCTTATGGGTGGAGGGGTGTAATATAGTCTAAATATAAATTGTTACTAAACTATTTCTATTGACATCCGAATGAAATCCTACATGTAAAGAGAAGAATAGTAAGAACCATCGTACCAGCGACCGGTCTCCCGCTCCCCTATGCATGTTGACTGGCACAAGACCTAAGAGTGCATGTGTCCCGCCCTAGCCTCTATTCCTCCTAATATCACCATGTAGTACTTCTATTCCTCATATTTCCTACTCTCACTCTTACTTCCGTCTACGTAGATCCCGTAGTTAGTCACTAACGTAACCTCCCTGAATAACTATTGAACTGGTGATGTAAACAAATGGCCAACCTCCGATAAGCACCGGTAAGCATATTTCCTATTTACTATTTTGGCTACCTGCAATTATATTATTTGTATTACTATTATATTAGGTTTCGTACCTTAAGCTAAAGGGTACAATAGCCAGCTTTTTAACATCGTGAAGAGAGGAAAAATAAACAACTGTCTTTAAATACAGAGTATCCCCCTGATGTACCATATACATATTATCTCTTCACTTTATGGTACCTCTTACAAACCCTGCTTCTCCTCAGCCCCTATTCTTTCACAAAAGAGACTGATGACCCCTACAAATGGAGAACCAGGTGGAACTTTAGTACCAATGAATGGAAATAGACATGCAGTAAATCTTATAAAAGTTAACTTTTTGTCAACATTAGGCAATATCCTGCTTGCTGAGGTAAGCAGGATGGTCACAACTGAAAAGTTATGACATGCAGGGGATAAGGGAGTGGAATTATTTCTTCCTGACCATCAGAGATATTTCTGGTGGTTTGGAAGAAAGAATTCTACCAATGTATTCACTGTTTAAGGACTTTAATGGAATATCCCTGGAGATGTGGAAGAAAGGGATATGAGAGTGAGG
>JAXCGZ010015098.1:377500-380000 GCA_037179515.1 Halocaridina rubra
AATAAATGTCCACAAAAAGGGTTGATCCTAATGATTTCGATGCATGAAAGTTTTTTTTTATTTTATTTTTTCTTAACGAGGATATTTCTTAATTTACTGAAATTAGCTAAAGTCTAATTTCTTCTTATTTTCAATGATCTGCCCTAATTCCGATAATATTCTAATTATGAAAGCCCAGCCCAGTTTTTTTTTTTAATGAAGAGAAAGGATTAATACATTAAAAAATTTTCTTGTCACTTTTCTATCTAGTACATGTCCTGTGAGTGAGACAAAGCAGGAGTTTATGGTAAAAACAATAGTTTGTAATAAAAAACAAATCCATGAAATAATCTGCATTAACTTATTTTGAGAAATGTGTCGCGAATGCGGAAACAGATGTGATTCTCTAACAACTATATAACAAGAATCGTTTACTTTGACTATGACATGGCTTTCTATATATTTTTGAAGACCAAACTTCCATGGATATCTAACAACATATTACTGATTAGAGGAATAAAAATTCTTTATCAAAATTCACTGAGTAATAAGTAACTCATACTTAGAGGGTGACATAGTATTTATAAAAAAATAAGTCAGTACCATTTAAAATTATCTTTAAAAAAAATTTCTGTCATTAATCAAAATATCATATCAAATTTCTTAATGCCCTTTCCAGAATTTGACAATTGTTAATTTTCAGAAAAGTAATTCGACAAAAGAACAGAAAAGATGTTAGGAAAGGATGAAAACATTTGCGAAATTTAAGTCATTTTCCAATGACCCTTGTGGGATTCAACGGAATCGATTTTTTTTTCAAGTTTCACTCAGGGTAATTTTAAAGGCAAAGAAAATGGAGATATAAAGAAACTTTTGAAATCAGTCCTAACAAGATCTGCAAAATAATTCCATGTCGTTGTTGATACTTGTTAAGAAGATTCCATAAGTTATCTTGCTATTACTTACAATGGTGAGGTTCATATGCACTTCAAGCTTACTTTGGGAAATATGAGTGAGAATGGCTAAGACATAATGTCACTCAACTTGGAAGATGCTATGGCTAATGGACCAACTTTGCCTGGAGTGAAACTCTCTTCCTGAGGTGGGCGGGAGTTAGGGGAGGCAGCGTGACCACGACCCATTTGAGCAGTTTCATACAGCTGTTTCTGCATTACTGCCAATGATACCTGAAATGAAAGTAAAAAAAAAAAAATAGAATATGACACTAAAAAGAGTTCTGTAGTAAGAACCATAGCAAACTGAAGACAAAAAAAATTTCCATTGGATGGCTGGTGCATCGAGAATTAGAATCCATTTGGAAATTCTTCAAGCTGAATCATACAGATTCTTTACTCAAATATATCTACAGATTAAGAATATGGTATAGGCATCCCTTAACTGTGTTAGCCTTTGTCAAACTGAATGAGTGTGACAAGATTTTTGGGATCAATGGCGAGACAGTATCTTTAGGAACTATGTATGTGCGTCTGAAAGTGTGTTAGGTACACGTGTTTACCCAATTATGCTCAAGGGAAAGAGCTCCATGCTCGTAAGTCCCCATCTCCTGTTCAGTTTCATTTTTTATTCGCTAACACCCATAGTATCTATCCATAAAACAATGATTTCACTAAGCTTTCCAGGAGTCTATGTTGCGCTAATGGCAAATGTAGTTATGTGAAAAACAGTCTTTCATAATGTGATGTTTCTGTCTGAGTGTCTTTCATCAAGTATGGTTAGACCATGCTAAAAGTATATTTTAATGAGTTCAGGCTCTAATAAAGGGATAATAACTTGTCCTGTAGCTCTTAAAAAGTTTATCATACATGTGGGGATAGCCAGTTAGGTATAAATTGCATATTCACAAGGAAACTACATATTATATAATGACTTAAAAACATCAGATACTGTACTTTGTAACTTGTGAATATAATAGTAATAATAATAATAATGATGATGATAATAATAATAATAATAATAATAATAATAATAATAATAATAATAATAATAATAATAATAATAATAATAATAATAATAATAATAATAATAATAATAATAATAAACATACATACTCTCATAGAAATGGAGGAATGGACTGCGAAGAGAAAAGGAAAAAATCTTTCTTAGCAGCAAGAGAAGTAATAACACTCCTAAAAGCTGTGGTATTTTATTATGTCACTCTTATCTTCGTAATCCATTGATCCATATTTACTAGATATGTGCGCTTCTTGTGAATTAGAATTTATATAAAGAAGTAGGGAAATATAAATACCAAACACAGTATAAAATACTAATTAAAAAAAAAGAGAGAAACCAAAGCGATAAAACAATAGAAGAGCCTTACCCTACTAAGTTGTAAAGTGATTCTTGATATAAACATAAAAAGTGACTATCACAGCCTTGTGTTTTTTTTTTTATCACATAATAAGAGTGCATTAAAAAAGTTTCATTGAAAATTAGAAGACATTTCTAGTGCCTCAGGAATGTGAGAAGAAAAAGTTCTTCCCTACCTGATCTTTTGTTC
>JAXCGZ010015099.1:0-27500 GCA_037179515.1 Halocaridina rubra
CTTGATTGTAGAAGTTGATGCTTCACTGTTGGTGTAGGATGTGTGTTATTGCAAAAGGTCAATGGAGTAGAAAGACCTATTTATTTTGCAAGTAAGAAATTGAGTAGTGCTGCGATGAAATATTCACAGTTGGATAAAGAAGGATTGTCTTTGATTTTCGCTGTCAAAAGATTTAGATATTTTCTTTTGGGTAGAAAATTTATGGCCAGAACGGACCATAAACCACTTTCAGGATTGTTTGGTAAAGATAAGCCAATTCCTCAGAATGCCAATTCTAGGATACAAAGATGGGCTTTGTTACTTTCTCAATATGACTTTGATCTAGTGCATAAACCTGGAAAGGAAAATGTTATTGCCGATGCACTTAGCCGTCTTCCAGTAGAAGATGAAATTCAGTCTGGGATTCCTGCTGAGTATGTAAGATTAGTGGAATTGCTTGATTTTGATGAAATTTCTTATAAGGTAATTAGACAATATAATAAGAAAGATAAAGTGATGTCTCAGTTAATTAATTGTCTAAGATTTGGTTGGTCTAAAGAAAATAATTTGTTACTCATGGAATATTGTAATGTTAAAGATGAATTGTCTCTTCATAATGATGTAGTGTTATACAGGAATCGTATTGTAATACCTGTAGAGTTGAGGTGTAAGATATTGATTCATTTACATAATGGTCATAATGGAATAAATTCCATGAAAGGAGAGGCTAGGAAATGGGTTTGGTGGCCAAAGATTGACCAAGACCTTGCAGAGATGACAAAGAATTGTAATATTTGTTTTAAAAATTATAAACAACCACCAGCTAATACTTTGTCATGGCCTAATACGGGCTAGTGACATATCAGCAGGGTCAAAGTTATAACAAAATGTGCATGTGATGAGTTACTTATACGACTCCAGTAGTGAGAAGGTCTCAGAGAAATATCAAGCCCCCTGATCGTCTTAATTTGCAAATAGTGTTTTGAACTCCTTATATAGAATTTTCATGTGTGCCTTGTTTTAAGAAGTTGATGATTTATTTTTATATGTTATGTATTGTAAATTCTAGGGGAAAGGAATGTTATGATATAAGTGATTTAATCCTTTATTTATAATTAGGTTATTCCCTTTATAGCACCTCTTTTGTTTTCATTGTACTTATACCCATTGTTGGTTCTAATGTTTATATTGATTGAGCCGACCGGCATCCATCTTGCAACAATAAACTGGAAGCCATGATATATGCTCATTATTAGTACAAACCTTAACAGTTTTGTATAGGAATGGAATCTGAGAAATATTTCTTAGGATTTGACCAGTAAAGGATTTGACCATTAATGAATTTAACCAATTTCTCGAATTCCCAAATTTGCTTGACCAACAAGCTTTACCATACACTTTCTCTCACCTTGTTTGTGCCAGATGAATTCCTGTGAAGATGCCACATAAAAAAAGTTTGAAGTAAGCTTGATTGCTGAGGCGAAATCTTGCCTCTGGAATGTTTGGCTGCCAATTGAGGGCATTCAGCATCCCTTTTGGCAACGTCATCATTCGGCCTCCTGTAGTATATATATTCAGAGAGGTAACTGATCATATAATATGCGAGGGCTACTGTAGTGGTGGTCCATGACAGACAATTATAGCAGAGATGCAAGGGAGAGACAGGATTTTAGGTGCAACAAGCGGAAGCAAATAAAAAAAACGAGAAATATTATGGGCAAAATAGGTTACTGGCGAACAATGTCAGAACGTTCTTTGCATTGCAGGCGACAGAGTTTTAACTATTCAAATAATTAATAAAGACGCTTCTGAAATGTATCTAGACAGGCTAGTGACATATCAGCAGGGTCAAAGTTATAACAAAATCATCAGCAAGAGCGACGTTTATAATATAACAAAATTTATCAGCAAGAGCTAATTTCATAAGAAAATTATGTAAACAACGAATTTACAAGATACGTCATCATTACTACTTCATCACTACACGAGAGAAAATCAGAGAATAGAGAAATAGGAGGGAGATTTTTATATTGGGATCATGCTTTCTACACGTGCAATAATATTAAACAAAATATATTTAAAATTAGCTATATACTGAAATATAAATTGCAAATAATCATAATCTGCTTTATTTCATTCTTTTAGTAAGAAAAAAAAGACAGGAGCAAGTGATGGACCGGAACCAGTGGAGACGACTAGTGAAGAGATGCGACCCCATATGAAAATGGGAATGCATATAGAGGAAGAAGAAGAAGAAAGACCTCTGGTCACTTGGAGTGAAACACTCTGTCACACCTACAAACGGTCTCAAAATTAAATCCTCTACCAATAAATATAATTAATATTACATGCATAGGCATACATGCAAATATTTTATAAGGGGTTTGTGAACTGCTGATATGTGAATTACTAAATAAACTCTCCTCACCTTAAATTAAAACTTCCTCATACAGAATAATAAATTTTCCAACATATATTCTACCTGCGAGTGTTCTACTAAAATGAGCTCATTCTGTCCCTCACACACAGTTATAAACATTGTTAGAAATAAGTTAAATCTGTACTCATCTATCCGGAACCCAAATTTCGTCAGC
Organism: Halocaridina rubra; assembly: GCA_037179515.1. Classification (NCBI taxonomy): domain Eukaryota; kingdom Metazoa; phylum Arthropoda; class Malacostraca; order Decapoda; family Atyidae; genus Halocaridina; species Halocaridina rubra. The sequence goes on from JAXCGZ010015099.1 coordinate 2,574, forward strand.
AATCATGATACTCCGAATCAAACTCGAATATATTCTGATCCATGGATCTCTAGCACATTCTTCTACTTGAGTGTATCGTAGTGCCTCACGAGAGCAACTAATTACTCATTATTAACGTATATGCACCATCAATAATCACAGTAAATATGAGTGTCTCATAACATCTCACTACTACAACAAACTTTTTGTAATAAGGTCTCACAAAACTCCCATCATTTGTAGGAGTCCTTGGTACTAAGGTTAACTTGAGCTATGACTTGCTTACAACAGTTCTTTGTTCAAACAGGAAACGTAATAAGCGCTATCAAGGAGGTGAAAGGTTAATGGCTAAAATCCATTAGCGACTCACATTCCTTTCTCCATCTTCTACAGCCAGCCTCCATAATAAACTACACATTATACATACGAATATACGTGTATACTTAATATAAATGAGTAGGTATACATACTAAGTCTAAAAGTATTCTTATATGCACCTACGTTACAATAATAGAAGCCATCATGCAAAACAAGACTTACATAAGATACATAGAAATAAACTGTCTTGAAATATACTCAAGAGACCTAGATCCCCCAACCAATGTTAAAACAAAATAATTTAAAACATTGAAAATACTCAATGTGCGTAATCTATGATAAAAAAAAATACTAAAATTAATTTTAATAGTATTGCTTACCTTTAAAATTAACATTAATCTATAGAAATAAAGTTTTCTCATTGTGAGACACAGATATTGGAGAGGCAGGTGCTGAGGAGACTGGGGAAGGTGGGTCTGAAGAGGCAAAAGAGCATACAGCACAGTACATAATCTATAGAAAAATAATGTACTGTAAATTTTCATTGTAAGATACTGTATAATAAAACTACACTTATAAACATACTAAATTATACAAAACTGTGCTTGCTTTTACTTACGGCAGTGCTGCTAGCTATGTATTCGTGTGTATTTCAAATAAAATCATATATTTGCTGATATGTGTTTGTTTGTCTTTTAAATTCAATATAATCCTTCAATGTAACCAAATATATAAAAAGAATAAATAAAGTATTACTATGAATACAGCAGTGCTGCTAGCTGTGTATTCCTTCGACGTTCTCACAAACCACTTTGACGTGTGATTTAAATTTATCGCACCAGCCAGGTAGGTCGGAAAATTAATTTATTAATAATTTATTAATTATTTTTTGGCCTTTGTCGTAACGGTGAAGCGACGTAACTCAGAATTACGTTACACAAGGACCTACTTTATGCCAGGCTATCTGGATCATCATCATCTCCAAAAGAAGAGATGATTAAATATACCAAATTTTGGTTGAGGTTATGGAGAAGTGTAGTGGCAAAAATATCAGTTTATGAAGAAGTAATAGCAGTAGTTACTGGCTTAGAAAATGAAATATTTGGCTGTCTTCATTTCTGTACTTTTTCATAATACACCTTGTAAAAATCTTTATTATCTTTACAAGCTCTTCCAAAACTTTTAAAATTGTCATCCACTAAAAGAAAAGCACTGCCGATAATGGTGATACTAAATTATTTTTTACATATCTATCTCAATATCACCATCTTGTTAATTACCGCTCCTCCTTCATATGCTTTTTATATCTGATTTGGATAGATTAAAAGGCTGCAGCATGTCATCAAGGTAAACTTCCACTGTGCCTATATTATTTAGCAGCTTAATTATGTTTTCAGGCATATTATGCACTGTTTTGAAACTGAAAATCAAATACAGTATTTTAAAGAAAGTTTTCAATAATCTACTATCCCAAAATTTGCTAATATTCACAAGAATGCATAAAGCAAAAAATGTCAAGTATTTGAAGGGAGAGGGGTATGTCAACTGAGGTGTAATTGAGTGGTAATATTGTACATAGTGTATACTAATTCTGAGTTAAGTTCTACTTTACATTTTTTTTTCAAGAGCATTATTCCTATTCTCATCTAATTTTAATGAGAAGTAGAGTTATCTTCTCCCGCCAACTCTGAGAGATGTCCGACAACACCTGCAAATAGCTCCAGGCATTTCCTACATATTTCCTATCATTTTCTGATATCCTAACCTTACTAACATAACCCTAACCCTATTTCTAATGCCACTAAATACAGTAATATATATCTTAGTGATAGTGAGATAAAATATATGGTAAGTAAGGGATATAATGACCATTTAGTTCTAGCTTATTTAGCCGGTTCCAACTGATTACTGTGTATATCCTAACTGAATACCACTGTATTCATGCTCCAGCTGTTACCCATACAGGCAACCTATCTAACTCTTAATGCAGGGGAACCGAAATACCTAACCTAATCTGTTATAATTGGTGACTATCACAACTGGCGATGAGGATTACAACTGGCCTATCCTAATGTATTTGACTGTTATTTAACCTGACCTTTTTTTTTGACTACCTAACCTAATTTTGTCCTACTTAGCCTAACCGAATTTTGTCTAGCCAAAGCATAGCCTAGATCTAGCCTATACCTATACCTATTGTTTTTAGACTATGCATTTGAACTTAGCCTAAACTTAGCTAATTTCCTATTGGTTTATTAGGCTATTACCTATAATTTCATCATGTCGCTCATTAGGAATGTAGGTCCGTATGATGAATCTGAGAAATTTTCAACCTATGTAGATAGGGTTTAATTGTATTTCGAAGCTAATGATATTAAGAAAGATAAACAAGTTCCTGCTTTTTTGTCTATTATGGGTTCTAAACTTTTTGGTTTAACTACGGATTTATTGAGTAAAAAATGTCCTAAGGAATGTACCTTGGAGGAATTAATCTCCACTCTCAACAATCACTACAAACCCCAGGTTATAGTGATCTATGAAAGATTCAAATTCTACTGAAGGTGTCAAGGAGACCATGAATGTTTAAAGTCTTTTGTTGCAGCTTTAAAGTCACTCACTTGTTATGGGGCTTCGGGAAGAAAGTACTCAGTGTATTCTCTTGACAGAGAAGAATCTCAATTTTGACCGAGCAGTAGAGATTACTATTACTAGGGAAGTTGCAGAGAAGGATGTTAGGAAGTTTGGTCAGAAACCTCACACTAATGATAAAGAAGTAAATGCTGTGAAAGTTAAGGCTAAGAGTTCTTTTTATAAGAAGAAGCAGAAGCTTAATGGAGGGAAGGAGAAAGGTACAAAACATGACAAACCATGTAATGGATGTGGTAAAAATGATTAGAAAAATGATTGTCCCCATTAAAATGCTGAATATTTTTTGTGTAAGCATACTGAGGACATTTCTAAGGTCTGTTTCTCTAAGAGTAAGAAAAATTCTACTGAATCTGCTGTGGAGCCTAAGACTGTAAGTTCTATTGAATCTAGATCTACTAGTGATCTGACTACAGAAGGATATAGTGACTATATTTGTACTGCGTGCTAGTCTAATTTGTGAGATTTCTATTATGTGACAATCACCTTGGATGACTGTGCTATTGTCCGGTTCCAGGTGGATACAGGTGCTGCTCATACTCTTATCAGTGAACAAGAATTTTTGAAGTGTTTAATAGTGAAGGATTCTGGTCCTAACCTATTCATAATTTATTGCCTGCTCTAAATATTAGCCTAAGTCTAGTGGATAATGCTGTGCATGCTATTGCTGAGAAGTCTGTTGTGGAGAAATTTCCTGATTTGTTCCGAGAAGAATTAGGAGGTTATAAGGGAATGAAATTTTCTTTAGAAGTGGATGGGGCAGTATTACCTAAGTATTACAAGGCCCAAAATGTACCATATGCTATGCATGCCAAAGTAGATGCAGTGTTGAATAAATTGTTGGAACACAGTATCATTGAGCCGGTCGCTCACTCTATTTGGGCTGCTCCTATTGTACCTGTGCTGAAAGTTGACGGAACTGTATGTATTGCAGAGACTATCGTTTGATTGTTAACCAAACATGTAAAGTTACTAAATATGCTGTGCCTAGAATTGATGACCTGTTTGCTACTTTGGGGAGTGGGAAATTTTTTTCAAAATTGGACATGAAGAGTGCCTACAATCAGATTCTTCTTAGCCCTGAGTCACGTTCACTCACTACTATTAACACTCACTGAGGATTGTTTCAGTATAACCATTTATGTTTCGGTATGGTTAGTGCTCTGGGAATTTGCCAACAAACTATGGAAAATTTATTGCGAGGTATTCCTGGCATTTCTATTTTTCTTGATGACATACCAGTATTGGGAACTAACTTTTTTAAACATGAGGAGCATTTATGCAAAGCTTTAGAAGACTAGAGGAAGTTGGACTGGAACTGTATCCTACTAAGTGTTCTTTTGGTGTTGACCAAGTACAGTATATGGATTATAGAATTGATTCTACCAGTTTGAAGCCTATTAAGGAGAAGTTAGATGCTATATGTAATGCCCTTGAGCTTAAGGATTTAACAGTTATTTAGGAATGCTAAATTTCTATAGGAAGTTCTTGGTAAATGGTGCTTCTATTCTTGAATCTTTGAATAGTCTTTTGAGAAAGGATGTTAGATGGAAGTCGAATGAAGAACATAGTAAAACTTTCCAAGAATCTAAAATACTATTATTAGATGCCTGTCTAATTAATTTTTACCCTAAATTACCAGTCATAGTGTCTGTTGACAGATCTGATGGTGCTGAATTGCCAGTCGTCCTTGCATCCCAAACACTAAATAAAGCTGAGGCCAATTATTCTCAGGCAGAGAATAAGGCATTCGTGCTTGTTTTTGCGCTGAAGAAATTTCATCACTATTTGTGGGGTCATGCATTTTCTCTAATACAGATCACAAACCACTTTTGGGTTTGTCCAACCCTAAAAAGCTGTTTGTTTTTAGATTCTCCACACAAGGATGGGTGGAACGGGTCATGGAGGACCTGTAGGGCTGTCACCAGCCGGCACAGCCCCAACACCACTGTGGTGCGCAGCCACAGCAGTAATCTCCCCAGTAAACAGCTTAAACTCTCTTGCCTGGACGAGGCGCGATCTGTCGACCTCGCGAATGCGAGACCAGCACGTTACCACTGTACTAGCCAGGAGGCTAGGCCTAATAAGCCTATTTCTGGTATGGCATTTGGTAGGCTTCAGCAATGGTCGTTGATGCTACAAGCCTATTCATTTGAGTTGTATTACCATTCAGGTAAATCTTTAGGTATGGCAGATGCTTTGAACCAATTACCACTAGCAAATGCACCTGATAGTGTTCCTGTTTGTGCAGAGTGGATTCACTTAGTTAATACATTGGATGCCACCCCTGTAACTGCTAATGACATTAGTAAGTGGACTTCTAAGGACCCATTATTTGCTAAACTGCTACTCTTTCTAAACTGTGGTTGTCCTGAGAATGTTGAGGATGAATTGAGACAGTTTTTCTATCGAAAAAATGAATTAAGTGTTCAACAAGGTTGCATTCTATGGGGACTTAGGTAATTATTCCTCCTAAAGGGAGAGAGAGTATGTTAAATGAGTTGCATCAAGAGCATATGGGAAGCAATTGACCCGGAGTATGTTTGGTGGCCTGGATTACACCATAACCTTGAAGATTTATCAGCTGGGTGCTGTTTGTCTAGCTACTATTTTATTGCTTAAGAAAGCACCTTTACACCCTTGGAATTGGCCCGAGAGGCCATGAGTGAGAGTACATGCTGACTATGCTGTTCCAGTCATGGGTACCTATTTTCTAGTGTTAACTGATGCTTGTTCTAAATGGATTTTACCTACTAAAGACACTAGTTCTTTTGCTACTATTAATCATGTTTTCTCACACTTTGGTGTGCCTATGACACTCATTACTGACAATGGTCTAAATTTTGCATCTAGGGAATTCAACTTATTTCTTGAGAAGACTGGTGTTTGTTATATCACATCTGCACCCTACCAGCCAAGCATGAATATACTGTCAAAGTTCTTAAAAATTTCCTCAAACACTGCTCTGGTGAAGACTGGAGAACTAAGTTAGATAAGTATCTTTTCCAGTACAGAGTAACACCTCATTCTACTACTGGAGTGTCTCCAGCTGAGTTGATGTTTGGCCAGAAGCTACATACCATGTTGGATCTAGCACTCTCTAGTAAACATATACAACAGACTGTGTTTTCTAAGGAAGACCAGCAAAAGTCTAATTATGACAGTAATATTGCTAAAATTCTAGAGTCGACACCTAAGTTTTTCTGTCAAGGTGCGGAATTTTTCAACAGTTTTTAAGGATCGTTGGATCCCTGAACGAGTGTTGAAACAAACTGGTCCTTTGTCTTACAAATGTGAACTTCCAGGAGGACATGTGGTGAGACGTCATCAAGACTCAAGTCGATCTACACCGAGTATTCCGTCTACGCCTATTAGGATTTCCTCACCTGTCATAAGTGATGAGAGTGCTCTTTTGCCTATGGTTCATGAGAGAGAAGACAAACCTAATGGGGGAGCTGAAGTTGACGTTTCACCCAAACTAGCTACTCCTGTACGCTGCTCTGCTAGAGTTGTCAAGCCTCCGGATCGGCTTGGTATTTAGGGGGGAGGGGAGTAATGGAGTGGTAATATTGTACATTGTGTATACTATACTAATTCTAAGTTAAGTTCTAACTTACTTGCTTTGTTGAGAAGCATTATTCCTATTCTAATCTAATTCTAGTGAGAAGAAGAGTTATCTTCTTCTCCCGCCAACTCTGAGAGATGTCTGATGACACCTGGATATAGCTCCAGGCATTTCCTACATATTTCCTATCATTTTCCGATATCCTAACCTTACTAACATAACCCTAACCCTAATTCTAATGCCGCTAAATACAGTAATATATATTACAGTGATAATATATATGGTAAGTCAGGTATATAGTGACCTTTTAGTTCTAGCTTTTTTAGCCAGTTCTAACTAATTACTGTGCATATCCTAACTTAATAACACTGTGCTCATGCTCCGGTTGTTGCCCATACAGGCAACCTATCTAACTCTTAATCCCGGGAAACTGAAATACCTAACCTAACCCATTACAGTTGGCGACTATAGCATATGAGGATTTCTAGTAAATTGTGGAGATATCAGTAATAGATATGTTTAAAAGTTATGATAAGCATTAAGGACAAATATGTACTATAGGTGATGAAGAAGTGAGAAACACAATAAACGTTGTATGGCTAAATTATAACACCTTCAAATAACTCAAGCAGAAAATCATAGCTTGTTTGCAAAATAATGTAACAAAATCAGATGCAAATGTAAGATATGATAAAACCCTTGAATAACTTAGAATATGAGCATATTAAAAATTCCAATAAATATTACAGTAACAATTAAAAGCAATCATGGTCTAGTGTTTGGATACATTCAATATTAAATGTAGCAAGTTACATATTGGATGGCTTTACAGAGGATAGGGAAAAATTTTATTACCCTTAATGGCTGAAATAATGCAATGTTACTATGTACTTTCTTCAAAAGCCTTATGTTAGACAGAACTCGGTTTTATGTAGATTTTGCTAAAGTTATATCAAACTTGTCTTGGCAATCTATTAAGTGGCCCAGTTGTCAAATCACTCAGTCTAAAATGACAAGAGCATAAGAGAGCATATCTCCTTTAGTAATATTTTTAATAAATTGAGACTCGGGTACATGTGCACCTGGCAAATGATTGAAAACCTCATCAAGGAGTGCATCTTCTGCCAGAGAGCAACCCCTTCTCCACTACATCCTCGAATGTGAGGTCTTCTCCAAGATACAACGAAAGACTGGCCTGCAACTCCTAGCAATGCCCCTCAAGCTTCAAATAGAATAGGAGCAGCCATGAACCATTTGGACCTCCTGCAAAACATAATTAGCCTGTACCCACCACCTAGATGAATCATAGAAACACAGACATAGAAAAAGAGGAAGAGAACAGTTCCCTTAGCCTCTCCAGAGTGAGCCCATCAATAAGCTGGTGTGGTTCTATAAAGAAACCTTAGTCCATGCTGGTTATCAGCATACTACTCTCTTGTTTTTGTTTCTCTTCTAAATTTTTGATCATCCATTTATTTCTTATTATATTCATAATTTCTTTTTTTTGTTTCTACCTCCCATTTACCCTTCCTTCCCAGTGGTCCCTCAGGGGTTGTGTGTGTGCGCACTTCACTGCTATCCTATCCTAACTTTCCTTTTCCCCCACAATTAATGGCATCTATCAAACAAATAATAAAGGAGACTACTAAGCCTGTTACGAACATAAAGCTTTTCTCTATTTGCAGATAAAACATGACCTCAGCTCCCAGATCACTAACCTACAGGCCCACCATGGCCCATCCACCCCCAGGTGGATGTTTACAATGAACAAACAAATGAACAATCATGCATTCTGCATGGCAGATTCAAACATGGCATTTTGAGAGAGAGGGAATAAACCACTTAATGAAACATAAAACAAATTCACCATTTTATTATTACCTATGTCACTTGATGCTATCTAGGCAATCACATCCATAATTTCAAATATTACGCACATTCATATTCATATATCACACACTCAGCCCACCAGTTTCAAAAATGGCATATCAGGAATGTGACTGTCATTTTTTATTTCTGGTGAAACAAGCCTTTTAGGATGACTCAAAAGCCATCAATATCTTTAGAGAACATGGTATTCTCTCAACAGGTATAATATGCTTCTCTTGTGATCAACGCTGCAATAAACAACTAAATTCACCATAATACGGCATGTAAAGCTTGAAAATTTATTCAAGTTAGGCTAGGTTAATTTGGATGGGTTACATTACGTCCACTTCAATTTCTTAATATTCGGTTACTTTATTCATGTTCCGCTGTTATTTAAGAATTCTGCCTTCACAACGGAACTCTTACGATCACCAACTGTTGCCCACCTGCATCCGCCCATTTAAATGTGTCATCATTCACTTAGTATATATGTATTACATTAGTCACGATGGTTAAACTATATTATTCTGATAGATCTGAATTATTCTCAAATTATTTTTCTTGGAAATGACGTATGAACAGGGTGGGAAGGGGGCTAACACAAAATATGTTGATTTCTTAGTAATACAATTGTCATATTCATTCAAAACACATCGAAACATCCAAAAATACAAGGGGTGCAGAAAAAGAACCTTAACCTGTCGTTATTTAACTATGCTGGGTTCTGAGGATAACTCATTTTTACAAGATACCAGAATTCAAAATCAAATACAATGCTACATACTCCTGAGGTTTCTACTGTTTACTATATGATATAATCTCTTAAGAAGCGCAAATATGGCCGCCCAGATTTGACACTATATATGTTATGTAAAAGTTCAGTGCGTAATAAATATAACTAGAAGGAAGTCATCTCTTTCCTCAAAGATCACCTTGTATTAAGAAACATCTGCTACCAACAACCAGTAATTGCAACGACAGTAGTTAATATCATAACTATTACCATCACAATCGTAACTATCTTCTTACTGGAACTAGAGCAAAAAGACATGTCATGCGGCCTTTGTTGCTTCAAGTGGTCACAATAGCTTCTAAGTATCAACCAATCTTTCAGTTACTTATCATACAACATACATTACATGCACTTCTAAATATTCTAAACCGGCCTCTCAAAATAGTTTTCTTTTGTTCCTCTTTATGTGCTTCAAAATACATTCTGATGATATTGTTACATTCACAGTTGGATAATGGTTTATACTTCCTTATCAAAGTTTCTTTAAAATTTGCCACATTGACCAGTGGCCAGCAAAACTGATTTAACTTTACAATATACCCTACCAAGCCTCATTTCTTCGATCAGTTACTGTGTAGCAAAAGTACAGACACTCCCCAACTTACAAACGATTCAGGCTCCAGAAGTCTGTTCGTAAGTTGTGTTTAGGTAAAAAATAACAATTGTACAGTACACATATATGCAGTATTGTAGAGTACTTAGGCTAAAGACAATTACTGTAGTTATCTACTACATAAAACATAAAGAATGCAGTATTAATGAATCTTAATAGTGATAAAAATTCAATTATGCTGAACAGTACAGCAATACATACATTAATATTTGGGTAGATAATGTATAGGTTGTTCGTATATGTGAATGTTCGTAAGTAGGGGAGTGTCTGTAATTAGGAAAGAGATGTAGATAACTCCAGTTTTCCCATTCCTTAAGTCACTTTCAGTGTCACATAGAGTATACTAAGGCGAAATGTTCTGCCCCATTACCAAAATGTAATAATCATCTTTTTCAAAATCGATGTCATATGACATAACTAACAGAATGGCTGTAACTGTAATAAAAGATTATACAATACTGAGGTTACTCATAATTAGCCCATCTTCCTCATCGTTTTAGCAGTGATAACAGATATTTAATTAGGAATGGATCTCCAGCCTCAATCTAGTTTTGGGTCCATTTTAGTGTCTTGAGGGAAGTACAGGAATGGTATTGTCCAAATATCTCTTTATTATGAACTATCAAAGTTGTGTCCATTGTATTGTCTTCAGTGGGATATGGGTATGTAGTGCTAAAATATTTTTTTTATCATATAGTTTGGAATACTTTACTGCCACTCCACAGAAGATTTTGTTGAAAAGAAATTCCCAAATGATACCATTCATTAAATCTTTTACTATTTTTTATTCAACAGTTGAGACCATATTCATATTTCACAGTAAGAAAATATAGTTTTACAGTTTGCTACTAAAATACTTTCCTTGCTTTATCCAAAATATACTGTAAATAAGTAATAATATTTCATATTACATGAAATTTCACTTTGAGGTAACAGGAAAGATTCTGATCAGCTCCCTGTAAAACGACTGCTTCTGGCCTTCTCTATACCTACAGTTTACCCTAAAAACAAAATATGCAAGAGATTTGAACTTGAAATAATGAATAATCCAAATCTGACTTTGTAACAAATTCACTGTCATATACACTTGAACCATTATTATCACATGGGAATAAAGCATCTCCCAAATACCTACTCGTTAAATAATAACACAACTTCTAAATACTGACCTTATTGCTTATATCAAGTCTGTACTATGAGGATTCTCTATAGTAAAATAAGGTACATTTTATAAATGTCACCTCCAATTACACAGATGTTATAGGCACTCACCTTTATAGTTAACAAGTAACACTTCAACATCACTATCAGAATATCACCTTAACTAAGAATCATCATATTGAAAGTCTTCCTAGATGATTTACATATACTCATAATTAATTTAATTTGAACGATACTACAATATGCGTTAATAATCTGGCAGGACAATTTTACTTCATAAAAAAAACTCTTCCTACCGAGTTCATCAAAAGCTTCAAAGACCTGCTTGTGTCTGGTGATGAAATCTTTACAACTATTATGAAAGTGATACTAGTACCCGTTGTGCTGCACGAGTACAGGTAGCTAGGTTATTTGTCTAGAATAAAGCATAAAAATGCTAGTAGGCCATTGTTCCAATTTTCAAGATATTCATAAAAGAGAAACAAGCTTTTAAATACTATCTAAGAAGTGAAGTAAGTCCTGTCAACAAAAGTGCACTCAGCTTAATAACCCACAAAAGACAAAGGTCACAGAACTTAATAAGCTAAAATATCAGTCAGACTAAGCAGATGCCTCAAATTCTTTTAATAACACAGAAGTTAAGTAATTATATTTTAGAATAATACACAGTTAATAGGCAAACTTATGGAAAATAAAATATAATAAAATAAACAATGAAGACAAGAGCTTTGTCTAGCCTGCCATATGAATTTTTTCTTCCATAAATTGGAAATAAAAAAATATTTTAGAATAGTTCCATTTACTTGTTATTGAGAAATGGAAGACACTATAGAATCGACAAACTTGTGCATGGTCTATATTACAAAGATTGACTATATCTATTTTCTATTTTGAAATACAAATATGCATGATATGAGTACAAATAAAGAAAATTAAAGCAAAACTGATGCTTTGTTTGAGTGAATGAAAAAATGGAATGATATATCTTTCCCATTTAAATTCCAAGTATAAAATAAAAAATATAATTTGGAGATGGGAAATGATTAACATAAAGGGTTAATATTATTCATTATAAATAGACTAATATACATGCATTAAGTATATGAATGTTTATATATGTACAAAACTTTAAAAATATCAGTTTAGTTCATCTATGCTAGTGTCATTCACCTTGCTGAGGCAATTTTCTCCTTTAAGTAATTAAAAGAAGTTAAATAAATTTCTATCTTTGATAACTTACGTGGGAATGACACTGCGTAGGTCTTGAAATCAGACATATTCAAAACGTGTATATTAGTCTTATCGAACAAATAATACCACTCCTTAAAACTATAACCAGTATCTTGCATGACTTCACAATATACAGATTTCCAAAATAAAAATTTCCTTTTTACTCATGAGTATTGCTCTTTACAATTTTCAAAAAATATGTGAAATGTGAATTATAGCCGCTAAATCACAACATTCCTCTCTCTCTACATATTACAAGAACTCATCTAAGAGAATCTTACAGCTAAGAATACCTTTATCAATGAATGTATGAATATGGACTAACACGAAGTTATTAGCCAAGAAACAGGCTGCCAGAACACCGAAACATGAAATGATTGATTACCAATGATATAATGGGTAGCAATGAAGGCATACAGATCAACCGACAATCTGCAGAGATCTAATGAATAAAAGCTATGATCTAGGACCTAATAGAGACTAAAAATCTATAATTGCTTGTCAGCATATTACTTAATATATACAGTATTTCAATATCAGGCTTACTTTTACCATTCACAGTATACATCCATCTCAAGCTTTTACTCACTAAATAAGTGTCCTGTTTTAAAGAACTTTGTAGTAAATAAGAAGCACCTATGGATCCTATGCCTCATTAATCCTTGATGACTTATAGGGAAAATTAAATCATCAGAGCATGAAAAAGACTCTTTCATTGCAAAAGGTGAAGCAGAAACTACTATTACAAATGTCCAATCAATACACTGACAGGTTTTCAGAATGCTAGAGTGCTTCTTTTAATAGTATATCTCAAGCACACAGTTACATTCCTATAGCTTTCCGACGTCACTTCTCTTCAAAAATATGATAGGTACAATTACTGACTGGGCATATTCGTGTTTGCCTACAGGTACAAACATGCATTAATGACTTCCTCATATATAAAACATCCCTACTACTATAACGAAGAGGTTATATTCCAGTTACTGGTCTGACAGACAGTACACTTCAAAAAATATTATTTCACCATAATCTCTAAATAATAGTCCTACTAGTTATTGCATGCCTGATCCAGTTAAGAAAATACCAATAAAAACAGTATTATTTTCTATACATTAACCTCATTGCACAAAAAAATGAAGAAATAAATTATGAACCTAATATTACTGTGTTGCCCATGCATCACAGTTAGAATTCATAGCATTCAATGATGAGTACAGTATTATGCAAATACTATGCAATAGTCTGCAGCAGATCTTTAATCAGGTGACTGTTCTATTTAATTGCAAAATCTCCTTATTACATCAGAAGGTAGCCAGTTTATAAGAGAATTTACCACAATGCTTTTACGTTACCATAGCAGTAAATATATTTCTGCATCATAAATGTCAGAGGGACAAAGACTAGACCACTAGTATAACAAAATATTATCCATGTTATCTGTGGTAGTTCAATAAAGAATTACAAAAGTGTGAGAATGAAGACCCTAATAGATTGTAAGCATTGCGCCAGTTTTCTGGACATGTTGAGGAGTCATCTGTGAGGTACATAATCACAATTCATGCTACGTTATATATGCTTCTTTGTTCAGTGTCTTGTAATTGCTTTCAAAGCAAATTTATGCATTTTCTGTGTTTTCAGTCAAAGGATCCATTGTCATTGATTTCTTGTATTCAAGATGGGGATTTTCACTCCAGTCTTGAGGTCTAAGGTGGTGAGCCTTCAGGACTGGTCTTGTTGAAGCAATCCATCTCTAAAAAGCATTAAAAATATCTCACTGGTTATTCATAATCTAAATAAATAAATAAATAAATATATATATATATATATATATATATATATATATATATATATATATATATATATATATATATACACACCTAGTTCTTGTAATAATGCACAGATACGTTCTCAGAAGTGCAGCATATTGTAATTTTCGCGTAATGTAACGAGTCATTTTCCATAAGAAACAATGATAATGGGCATAGATATGTTTCACAACCGTACATACACAAACTATACCAAAGATATAAGATAGGTAAAACATATTTTATAAGTACATAACAAAGCAGAAAGACCTGTAGTTATTTATTTTAACATGCAAATAGTGTAGAGTATAAAAGATATACAGATTTACAGTACAGGAAACAAATAAATGCACTCTATTATGCGGTGGGCGACAGGCATAAACTGGGGCGTGCATGGTGGCGGTGAGCACGAGGATGCGGGAGAATGAACCTCTATCTGCAAATGTTTTTGCTCTAGCGCGCTTTTTTCCTGACGATATTATATCTCAAGTTTGTTTGCTGTTTGTTCTTAATGCTTTTTTTTTCAATTCTCTTCATAATATCCGATCACATTAAGCGGTAGAAGAGGAGGAGGATGCAGGAGAACGAACCTCAATCTGCACACGGTTTGCCGTCTCCGTATCAGCTGATGTACCCTCACACGCTATTTTCCTGACGATATTATATCGCAAGTTTGTTCTAAATGCTTTTTTTTTCAATTCTCTTCATAATATCCGATCACATTAAGTGGTAGAAGAGGAGGAGGATGTGGGAGAACGAACCTCTATCTACAAACGTTTTGTCACCTCCGTTTCAGCTGATGCACCCTCGCATGCTATTTCCCTGACAATATCATATTGCAAATTTGTTTGCTGTTTATTCTTAATGCTTTTTTCAATTCTCTTCATATTATCTGATTGCATTAAGCGGTAGAAAAGGAGGAGGATGTGGGAGAACGAACCTCTATCTGCAAACGTTTTGCCACCTTTGTATAAGCTGATGCACCCTCGCACGCTATATCCCTGACGATATTATATCTCAAGTTTGTTTGCTGTTTGTTCTTAATGCATTTTTCAATTCTCTTCATAATATCTGATCATATGAAGCGGTAGAAGAGGAGGAGGATGTGGGAGAACGAACCTCTATCTGCAAACGATTTGACGCCTCTGTATCAGCTGATGCACCCTCGCACGCTATTTCCCTGACGATATTATATCGCAAGTTTGTTTGCTGTTTGTTCTTAATGCTTTTTTTCAATTCTCTTCATAATATCCAATCGCAGTAAGTGGTAGTAGAGGAAGAGGATGCGGGAGAACGAACCTCTATCTGCAAACGTTTTGCTACCTCTGTTTCAGCTGATGCACCCTCGCACGCTATTTCCCTGATAATATTATATCGCAAATTTATTTGCTGTTTGTTCTTAATGCTTTTTTCAATTCTCTTCATAATATCCGATTGCATTAAGAGGTAGAAGAGGAGGAGGATGCGGGAGAATGAACCTCTATCTGCAAACGTTTTGCCATCTCCGTATCAGCTGATGCATTCTCGCACGCTTTTTCTCTGACAATATTATATCGCAAGTTTGTTTGCTGCTTGTTCTTAATGCTTTTTGCAATTCTCTTCACAATATCCGATCGCATTAAGTGGTAGAAGAGGAGGTGGATGCGGGAGAATGAACCTCTATCTGCAAATGTTTCGACGCCTCCGTATCAGCTGATGCACATTCGCACGCTATTTCACTGACAATATTATATCGCAAGTTTGTTTGCTGTTTGTTCTTAATGCTTTTTGTCAATTCTCTTCATAATATCCGATCGCATTAAGTGGTAGAAGAGGAGGAAGATGCGAGAAAACGAACCTCTATCTGCAAAATGTTTGCCGCCTCTGTATCAGCTGATGCAACCTCGCACGCTATTTCCCTGACGATATTATATCGCAAGTTTGTTTGCTGTTTGTTCTTAATGTTTTTTTTCCATTATCTTCACAATATCTGATTGCATTAAGTGGAAGAAGAGGAGGAGCATGGTGGAAAAGTGCCTCCGAGTTGGTAGATTATTTACTAAAATGAAAATGTTTTTTCGAATTTTGTTGCATGGGCGTTATTCCCGAATTTCGCATATTTTTACTATTATTTTTTAAGGGCGTCATTCCAATTTTGCGCTTTATAAACGCGTAAAAAGTGAACTAGCTGTGTGTATATATATATATATATATATATATATATATATATATATATATATATATATATACAGTGTTCCCACCCTGTATCGCGTTTCTTGGTTCGCGTTCTCACTGTATCGCGTTTTTTTTTGGATAAATTATTATTTTATTTTATGGGTATACGCAAAAATATTAAAATATTGAAAAAATAAAATTTTTCCGTATTTTCATTTTTTTTAATTGAAAAAAAAAATTTCATTATTTAATTGATAAAATTTTTTTTTCCCAGCCTACGAATAATAAAACAGTAAAAAATAGTAAAAAACATAAATTTAGATATACGTACGTACAGTATAACTCACAGTATTGCATCATGCGAAAAAGTGTCCGATAGCGTACAATGTATTGGGGTCACAGCTACATGAGCTAGCATATATATTCATATTTCCAGTAGTTTCATGATTTTATTGATAAAAAACCGTATTTCTTAACCTAAGAATAATAAAACAGTAAAAAATAGTAAACAGTATTGCACCACGTAAAATACGATACCGGTATCAGTGTTTCGGAAAACGCAAAGGCTCTCACCTATGTGACCTAGTGAATATTAAAACTTTCATTATTTTATTGATAAAACAAGTATTTCCTAGCCTAAGAATAATAAAACAGTAAAAAATAGTAAAAAACATAAATACAGTACTAACAGTATTGCAGGGAGGGTTTATACAGTACGTAAACGTAAAAATAATTGTAAAATTCCTATGTATGTCACGTCATCATCACATTCATGGTAAGTTTTTCTATCACTTTCATAAAAAATTACGTTGCTTGCTGTTATTTATAATGTAAAGGGTGTTTTTTTAACAGTGCAGGGAGGGTTTATACAGTAAACGGAAAAATAATTGTAAAATTCCTATGTATGTCACGTCATCATCGCATTCACGGTAAGTTTTCCTATCACTTTCATAAAAATTTACGTTGCTTGCTGTTATTTATAATGTAAAGGGTGTCTTTTAAACAGTGCAGGGAGGGTTTATACAGTACGTAAGCGTAAAAATAAATGTAAATGAGTATGTCATGTAATTACCACTTCATTCACCGTAATTATATCTATCACTTTCATATAAATTTACGTTGCATGCTGTTATTTATGAAGTAAAGGGTGGTATGTTAACAGTACAAGGAGGGTTTATACAGTCTAATCGCAAAAATAAATTAAAATATCCATGTACATATAGGCTGATCCTACTCCGCGGTTTCCTGGTTTGCGCCAGGTCCCGGAACCGAACTACCGCGATAAGGGGGGAACACTGTGTGTATATATATATATATATATATATATATATATATATATATATATATATATATATATATATATATATATATATACAGTGTTCCTTCCATTATCGCGAGGGTTCGGTTCCGGGACCCGGCGCAAGACAGGAAAATCGCGGAGTAGGATCAGCCTATATGTACATAGATATTTTAATTTATTTTTACATTTACACCGTATAAACTGTATAAACCCTCCCTGTACTGTTAACAAACCACCCTTTACTTCATAAATAACAGCATGCAAGCGTAAATTTATATGACATACTCATGTATATAGGTATTTTATAATTATTTTTACGTTTACTGTATAAATCCTCCCTGCACTGTTAAAAAACCACCCATTACTTTATAAATAACAGCATGCAACGTAAATTTATATGTACGTGATAGGTAAACTTACCTAATCTGTTACGGTTAACATTTTCCTTTGCTACTTAGGCTCACTACAAAAAGCCTTAGAAGATGAAGGATGCTTGGGAGGCATTGCAAAGGTTAAAATATGCAAGTAAAAAAATCACAAGCAAAACGTATTAATAAGCACAACGTGAATGGCGCACACGTGAGTTAGACTGAACGAGCCTTTGTCCGAAACGCTGATAGCGGTATCGTATTTTACATGTTGCAATACTGTTAGTATTTATGTTTTTTACTATTTTTTACTGTTTTATTATTCTTAGGCTAAGAAATACGTTTTTTTAATCAATAAAATCATGAAACTACTGGAAATATAAATATATATGCTAGCTCACGTAGCTGCGACCCCAATACATTGTACGCTATCGGACACTATTTCGCATGATGCAATACTGTGAGTTATACTGTACGTACGTATATCCAAGTTTATGTTTTTTACTATTTTTTACTGTTTTATTATTCGTAGGCTGGGAAATAAATTTTTTTTATCAATTAGATATTGAAATATGTTTTTTTCAATAAAAAAATGAAAACACTGAGAATTTTTATATTTTTAATATTTTAATATTTTTGCATATATCCTCCCCCCAAAAAAATAATTTGCCAAAAAAAACCGTGGTACAGTGAAAACACAAGCCAAGAAACGCGATCCAGCGAAGGATCACTGTATGTATATATATATATATATATATATATATATATATATATATATATATATATATATATATATATATATATATATATATATATATATATATATATATATATATATATATATATATATATTGATAGACAAACAGACAGACAGACATACATACATACATATATATAATATATATATATATATATATATATATATATATATATATATATATATATATATATAATATATATATATATATATATATATATATATATATATATATATATATATATATATATATGATGCCGCGCGACTATATAATATATATATATATATATATATATATATATATATATATATATATATATACAGTGAACCCTCGCTATATCGCAGAGCACCTATCACGAATTCAGTGCATCACGGGTTTTATCGGTGTTTTTTTTTCTGGGTATATGCGGGAATATTAAAATATTATAATTTTCAGTATTGTCATTATTTTATTGAAAAAAAATTTCATTATTTTACTGATAAAAAAAAGCATTTCCCAGCCTAAGAGTAATAAAACAGTAAAAAATATATAAAACATAAATTTAAACATGTAACTCTGCACCCTAGAAAGTACGATACCGGTATCGGCGTTTCGGAAAACGTAAAGGGTCGCACCTACGTCAGCTAGTACATATTAAAATTTCCAGTATTTTCATTATTTTATTGATTAAAAAAAATATTTCCCAGCCTAAGAATAATAAAAGAGTAAAAAATAGGAGAAAACATAAATTTAAACATGTAACTCACAGTATTGCACCATGTAAAATATTGTACAATACCATACACTGTATTAGCATCTTGGAAAATGCAAAGGGTCACACCTACGTGAGAGTTCATGGGATGCTATTGGCTGAAAGGGTGGGAGACAACGAATCACAGAATTGTTTTTCTGTATGTTCTGTATCATGGGGTCTGATTGGCTTTTTGATTGAAGCTTCATTCTCCCAGTGTCTACCATTATCTCGCCTCACCCGTTCAGTCTACTCACATGTGCGCCGTTTGCGTTGTTCTTCTTAATATGTTGTGCTTGTGATTTTGTGACTTTCGTTTTTCAACCTCTGCACTGCCTCCTAAGCGTCCTTCATCTTCTACAGCTTCTGTTAGTAAGCCTAAGCGGCAAAGGAAGATGTTGACCATATCAGAAAAGGTAAAACTGTTAGATATGCTGAAAGAAGGAAGAAGGTTCGCGGATGTCGGCCGCCATTTCGGCATCAACAAATTTACTGTTCAATGCATCAAAAAGGACAAGGCAAATATAAGGAAAACAGCGACTATTTCTTTTAGCAAAACAGCGAAGAGGGTCGAAACACCCCGCAATAAGATAATAGTGCGGATGGAATCTGTTTGGCCCTGTGGATTGCTGATTGCAGGAAGAACATCAGCTTAGACACCAATATCATACAAACAAAGGCGAAGAAGCTGTACGAGACATTCGCTGCAAACGAAACCTACGACGACAGTGGCGACCGTGAGGAGGAGGAGAGAGAAGAAGATATGGACAACTCACAACCAGGACCCTCCAGCGATTCTCCACCGAGGAAACAATCGTTTGTGGCAAGCAAGGGATGGTTCACCAAGTTTCAAAAACGCTATGGCCTGAAGAGCATTTCGGTGCATGGCGAAGCTGCCTCTGCAGATACAGCTGCAGCTGAAGATTATGTGAACAAAGACTTCAAGAAAATTATCAAGGAAGGTGAATATGCTCTTGAGCAAGTCTTTAACATGGATGAGACTGTCTTACTTTCTAAGAGAATGCCGTCTCGCACTTTTCTCTTCAAGGAAGAAGCTAAAGCCCCGGGATTTAAAGCGCACAAAGACCGCATTACCCTCGTCATGTGCGGGAATGCTGCGAGCTTCATGTTAAAGCCCAGGCTTATCTAGAATCTAAGAACCCTAGGGCTTTGAAGAACAAGAATAAGAATCTGCTGCCAGTGTATTGGATGCATAACCCTAAGGCATGGATCAGGATAAGTCTCACGTCGGACTGGTTTCACCAATGCTATATCCCTCAGGTCAAAGTTTATCTTGCGGAGAAAGGTCTTGAATTTAAAGTCCTTCTTTTAATGGATAATGCTGGTGGCCACACAACTGATCTCGAATATGACGACATTCAAGTAGAGTTTCTGTCACCGAATACGACATCACTGCTTCAGCCTATGGATGAAGGCGTTATTCATGCGTTCAAGGCCCTCTACACTCGAAATGCCCTGGCAAACCTGGTTGAATCCATGGATGCAGACAAAGATTTGCACTGAAAACCTACTGGCATAACTACACAATTGCAACATGCCTTCAAAATATTCAGAATGCCATCAAAGAAATGAAGCCGGCCACAATCAATGCCAGCTGGAAGAAGGGATTTGCTCCTGACGAAGTCCATAACTCGGCAGTTGCGAAAGCTGTGAAGTTGGCTACATTTCTAAGAGGAGAAGGCTTTAAAGATATGACTCACGAAGACGTGAATGAATTGATCGACTGTCACTCGCAGCCTTTGACTGATGAAGACTTGGGAGGAAATGGCAAAATTAGCGAGCGAAGAAGAGGAAGAACAACCAGAGGAAACACACAAAGAAGTGGAAGATCCTGGCCTTACACTCGAATGTCTGGCAGACATGTATGAACATGTGAAAGCAGTCCAACAACTCTTGCTGGAACATGATGATTATATGGTTCGTTTGGTGACCTGCAATTTTCTCGATGATGCCACGACTCCTTACAAGACCATCTTCCAACAAAAGAGGAAACAGCTACAGCAACTCCCCATTACCATGTTCTTCTCTCGCAAAAAGCAGCCGTAAAGCTGTCATTGACTGTGGAATAATTTCCTCTGGAGTATGTACAAGTCATCATCACCTCATTCACGGTAAGTTTAACTATCGCGTTCATATAAATTTACGCTTGCACACTGTTATTAATAAAGTAAAGGATGGTTTTTTAACAGTGCTGGGAGGATTTATACAGTAAAGGTAAAAATAAATGTAAAATACCTATGTATATGAGTATGTACATGTCATCATCACCTCATTAATGGTAAGTTTACCTATCACTTTCATATAAATTTACGCTTGCACACTGTTATTAATAAAGTAAAGGGTGGTTTGTTAACAGTGCAGGGAAGGTTTATACAGTAAAGGTAAAAATAAATGTGAAATACCTATGTAAAATATATATATATATATATATATATATATATATATATATATATATATATATATATATATATATATATATATATATATAATATAATAATATATATATATATATATATATATATATATATATATATATATATATATATATATATATACACACACCTAGTTCTTAGAATAACGCCTAGATAGGTTCTCAGAAGTGTCGGGTAAATGGAAAATCGCGTGAAAAAACGAGTTATTTTCCATAGGAAACAATGATAAAGGGCATAGATACGTTCCAAACCTTACATAGACACACCATGCCAAATATATAAGATAAGTAAAAAACATATTTTATTACTAAATATCAAAGCAGAAAGCCCTGTATCTATTTTTAAGAGTATACAAAAGATGTTCATATTCACTTTACAGCTAGAAATTAACATACATTACTATACTTTATTATGCAGTGGGCAACAGTTATACACTACACTGGGATATGCATGGTGGCAGTGAGCAAGTAACTTATGTGGTAGAAGAGGAGGAGGATACAGGAGAACGAACCTCTATCTGCAAATGTATACAAAGATGAAATAAGAATTATAAATAACCAAAGCAAGACTAAAAAACGAAAAAAAAATTAATTTTGCAATGCCTAAATCTACCATATGACAGATTAAAAAACTTAAATCTACATTCTCTAGAGAGGCACAGAGTTAGGGGGGATATGATTGAGGTGTATAAATGGCTTAAAGGGATTAACAAGGGTGATATTAATAAAGTTTTAAAAATTCATGATCAAACCAGAACTCGTAAGGGGTAATGGATTTAATCTAGATAAATTTAAGTTCAGAAGGGAAATTGGTGAAAATTGGCTTGGTAATACCGTAGAGTATTCCTAGTAGGATAATAAATGCCAATACAGTACTTTTTTTTTTTTTATATATATATAGGATGGGATAGGACAGGAGGGGATTGAGGATATAAGGGAATTGGAGGGAAAAGCACGTAAATTAAATAAAGTAAGAGAGAAAAAAGAGAGGGGCAGACCTTTGTGCTAAGTTTTGATCTGGAATTCAGATTTTGAATTGTATCACTTAGACACCTTCAAATGTAGATTAGATAGACATATGGCAGAGGTAGGGTGGGTGTATGTATAATGATGATGATCTTTTCTTATTGTAATCCTCTTTGTACTGGTGGAAGAAGCCTCCGCGGGTGCTTATTTACTATATTAATTTTTTTTTTTTTTTTAAATAGTAAATAAGCGCCCGCGGAGGCTTCTTCCACCAGTACAAAGAGGATTACGATAAGAAATGATCATCATCATTATACATTATATATACACCCACCCTATTGGTTAGAATAGAATGTTGGAGAGAGAGAGAGAGAGAGAGAGAGAGAGAGGAGAGAGAGAGAGAGAGAGAGAGAGAGAGAGAGAGAGAGAGAGAGAGAGAGAGAGAGAGAGAGAGAGAGAGAGAGAGAGAGAAAATCTTTAATTAACTCTTGTTCATACAACCAAAATTACATTATTTATTGTAAAAATAATGGTTTAATTACAAATTCGTAATAATAATGATATTAATAATAATAATAATAATAATAATAATAATAATAATAATAATAATCTCCACAATCATCATCAAAGGAAAATTATTGTATAAAATAATAATAATAATAATAATAATAATAATAATAAGATCTAAGGAGAATTTTTGGAATAGACATCATGAGAGTAATGCAGAGGTATATTAAAACCCAGCAGAGAGCTGGATATTCATTACACATATTTTATAATCCCTTCACATCTGACAGGTCATTACACTCTCCATCTGTTTCTCTTTACAGCCTGATAAAGGCTGTTTTATTTTATAATTTTTTGGTCCATCCTGGTGTCACAATAATCTTAAAAAAAAAAAAATAAAAAAAATATTGGGGGGGGGGCGTTATTTGCGAATTCCGAGTTTTTTACTATTATTTTTTGGGGGCGTTATTGCAATTTCGCATATAAAAAAATCGCGTATAAAAGGAACAAGGTGTATTATATATATATATATATATATATATATATATATATATATATATATATATATATATATATATATATATATATATATATAAATTTTTTTTAATTTTTTTATTGCAGCTTTGGAGGTTGAACATATGCCGAAGACACTGCCACTCCAGGTCCAAATCTAACACTGTAAGCACTGGGCTTGCTAAGTAGCACTAAACCCTTCCTTATCCTCCAGCAGCTCTAGCTAAAGAGATTGTTGAATGATACCTGTACAGTCAGCTTACCTCTCTAAATGTTCCTGGGTACTGCAAAAACTTGTAGATCATGTATCCTGGAATCCATACAAGTGAAGCAATGACAAGTGACCAACCAAGTCCTTGAGCCCAAGCTGGGTACAAGTAAGTATTATTGTAGGTCAAAGGTTGGTAAAAGGCAATAGAAAACACAATCATTATCTGAAACAAAAATATAACTATTATTGTTTGGAAATGGTGGTTTTTACAAAAATGCTGAGCAGGAATGACCATACAACAAATCTAAAAACAAATTTCAGTGTAAGTTCAGTCTACTATACGGTTGTCAGCTTACTGAAGTCATGAGTGGAGTTAAATAGCTCCAAGAGATCTTGAGGTAGGGGTTGATTGAAGAGCCCAACATCATGGCAATATTGTCATAAAACCTCTTGACACCATAAACCCATGCAATAACTAAACTTTCTGAGCAGCAAATAGTTAAGAGAATAATTCCACTGGCTGAGAATGCATCAAATATTTGGAAAACATACATTCCTCCCTGAAAGACAATTCACCATTTCTAAATGATTTTCACCAGAATAGGTTTCCAGTCATTGCAGTCTATACACAAGACATAATCTCCCTCATAAGGGAGTTGGGTGAGTCAAAGCAAAAATCTAACTCTGTGAGAGGAAAATACGAAAGAGGGTTCCCAATCCCCTTGCTCTGCCCCATTAAGTAGACTTTTACGACAAGCTGGGAACACAGATTTGATATTCTTGCCTCCCCCATGGGGAAATTTGATATCTGTCATTTATCAAGAAAATAATCTCGATTTTATCATTCAATTTGAAATACAAACACTCCAAACTTAGCTGAAGGTGTAGAGTGTGAAGATTATAACATACCTGCATGACCATTGTGCATCCAATAGCAAAATCGAATAAACACACAGCACCAACTAACATTTCACGTCTTCGACCAA